>CAEGAD010059923.1:0-56172 GCA_903067055.1 Poeciliopsis paucimaculata
CTGGCCGGAAAGGATTGGGGTTCGGGTTGGGGTCAGGGTTTGGGTTCAGGGTCAAAGGTCAGGGGTCCAAGAACTTGTGCGGGGGGCCGGGGGGGGGGCGCCCCCCCCCCCCCCACTCTTGTCGCTGCTGCTCTTCCCACAAGTATTCCACGTTAATTTAATTATGAATTTATTTCACGCCGCTGGCTTGAATGCGGGGACGGGCGAGGCGGAGCTCGAGCGAGCGCCGCATTTTGATATTATCGTTCCTGGAAGTAGTCTGAGCCCCGCGATTGTCGCCAGTGATCACCTCCACCAGACATAACAGGGTTCCCGGGGGTTGCGCCGCTCGGTGCGATGCAATTGGTTGTGTTCTGTCTATTTTATCATTAATTTGGGCTTAATGAGGAGTTGGGGGAAAGATGGGTACATTAAGAAAAAGAGCACGTGATGCATTACATTTCCAGATACTTAAACACATGTGTGCCTCCCAACTGTGGCAGCGCTCTGCTTTGACAGACGGCTTCCCATTTAAAGTTGGCTAGCCTGGGTTAGCATAGCCGGTTAGCCTGTCTGCCAGAACAAGGCTCGGTTTAGATAACAAACAACTCCACAGGTCACAGGAGTTTATGACTGGCTCCAAACAGTGTGCAGTGTCCCCTAACTGTCTTCAGACAGGCAGCTGGCTCCTTTGTTTGTGTTCCTAGTTAAAGCAGGTTATTATTCACCCCTTTCCTGCATGACAGTGAATGTTTCAGGAACATTTTCTGGAAAACTGTTTGTCAAAGCAAGCGATTTGATGTGGATGAGCATTAAAATGCAATTTAACTGATGTCTGTGTGGGTTTCAAAAGCTGTGTATTTAAAAAAAACAAACCAAAACAACTGAATATGCTTTGAAAAGTTGTGATCCGCAATCAAAGACAACTGGTCAATTAAAAAAAAAAAATAGTATTGTTATTATTCTTATTATGAAAGAGCTACAATTTTCGGTGCTTAAAATAAAGAGGTCGGTTATGAAGCATGTAGGCTTACGCGAAAGTTTAAAGTCTAATAACAGAAGAAGAAGAAGAATACCATATTTGTGTACAGCAAGGGCAAATTTGCAGCATAGGAAATTGCAGAGTAGTTATTAAAAAGTTGCGTATTTCGATTTTAGAAAGTTCAAATGATTGAGAAAGTTTGAAAATGACAATTCCAGAGCCGTGTAAATTTCACAGTTCTGAAAATTATACGAGACTTGATTTTAGAGAGTCATGATATATTTTTATCTGTATTGGTTAACTTTTGCTAAATCAGGATGGATTCTAGGAGTAAAACTGGGCCGGTGTCAATAACCGATATTTGTTTCCATCTCATTTCGCTTTATGTCTGCGTTTCTGGAGAGGGAATGTAGGGCGGCCATGTGATATTTGTTTAATCAGAGTGTCGAAAGGATTGGGAGATTTATATAAATATGCAGTACGACTAAATATTGGTTACCGCTGGCAGCAGCCCAGATTTTCAAATCGGTGCATTCCATGTTGATTTTTTAAAAAATTTTTTTTTTACGTTGGGGAAGAAATCGCAAATCTTCTGTCCGTGATTGTGGACGTCGTGAATCCATGCCGACGTTTGTCCTGAAATTTACACTGTTACTCCTTTGCAAATGTTTTTGCATTCATAGGATACGACAGAGGTTTTGAAACTAAAACAGTGTGCTTTGCAGATTACTGTGGCTGCATAAATTTAAGTTTATACTTTTAGTTTATAAAACCGAAGTAGAATAAATAACAAGTGCAAGCAGATCCATGGAAGTGGAGCAGGTGACCGTGTTTGTTATCGTAGAGGAAGCAGGTCAGTGTTAAACTGTATTATTATTGTTATTATTATTAGATCAGCAGTCCCGCCTGAACCAGTGACCCGCTCTCACCTCTGCGTTATGATTCACTGTGAAACATTAACATGTGATCCCTCTGCAGCCGCATTATGCTGTGCAGCTCTGTCTCTCTCCTGCTCTCTCTAAACCACTTGGTTTGTGCCTTTTTCAAACAAACAGGGAAAAGAAGAAGAAGAGGAGAGGGGGAAAAAAAAGGGTTTACATGAAAGCAGTTTGGTGTTTTGACTGGGATAGGGGTCACACAGCTGCCCTTTATTTGATCTACAGCCAGGTCGTGACCTGAATGCCTTTTAAAGGGGCTGTCTGCTTCCACCAGGAGGAGGGGGCAAAATAAATGTTCAACCCCGCTGCGGTTTCTGTCTGACAAAAAGCAGAAGCTACAGGTAGTCTTAGTTAACATGGTCAAGGACGGCGAGCTTTCGACCGTGTTTGTGGTTGTTCCGTGTTCGTTACTGGGAATTTTCACGCACGACTTGGGCGCTCTGCAAAACACTGCGAGGGTTTACTTTAGAGAATAGAGAGCGGTTGAGAGTCAGCTTTGCTGGAATTCATTCAGGCTTCCTGTTATCCGCCAAAGATCTTGCTCTCTAATGTTCTCAAAAAGCAGTTTACTTTTTAAATGGCTTCTTAAGCACTTTCTGAATACTAAAAACATCAAACTTTGACCTGAAATTGGACTCTCTTGTAAAGCTATTGGAATATTGCTTTTTCTAGGCACGGCTGTCATACAAAATGTAATTATCAACAGTATGTTGAATTCTCATAACCATATAAAACCATTACAGATGCACCAATATGGAAAATTTGGGCCGATTCTGATATGGCTGATAATTAGGGTGCACCGATTGCAGTTTTCTGGCCGATTACGAGCCGTAAAAAGCCTGACCTGCCGATTCCGATTTTGGCCGATACCAATTTTTTTTTTTTTTTTTTTGTCTGAAATGTCACTAAATTCTGCAAGAAAGTTGCTAAATTTGCAACAGTAGGGTGATGATTGTTAGCCGCAAGCGTGCTGACATGAACTGGTGGGACGGTCTGTCAGTCAAACCAGAGCAGAAGAGAACAGTGGCTGATTTTAAGACCTTTGCCAATAAGATCGGCTTCACGTATTGGCTGATCTCCCAGAATCAAGAAAATCGGGCAATATTATCATGTATCGCCGTAACTTTTGGGACAATTTATCATCTAGCAAAATTTGTTATTCTGACAGGCCTACTTATCGTAGCTTCATATTTTCCCATTACAGCGCAGTCCTAATTCTCAGGCATTAATATTTACCCTCTCAGTGATTGGTGTTCTGGACACATCACCTCGATACCTTCCTTACTTACAAAATATTCAGAACTAGAGCATTTTGTCATGAGTTACTTTCAGTGCTGCCCTGGATGACCTGCAGTTCTCTCCTGATGGAATGCTGGGAATGTGACTGCTGCGAAAAATGGCTGGACCCTGCAGACCGGCTCTCCTTTTGATGCTGAGTAACCCAGCACAGCACCTCAAACACCTTCAGGAACAGCTGGACGTCTGGGTCATTGTCAGCGCATTCCCTCACATGTATTGTTCTTCTGTGGCCTGTCACCATGACAAATATTGCTGGGTGTTGAATTGTCCCAGAAATGATTTGCGATAAGTGATAATATTGTCATTTTGAGATCATTTTCAACAGTAATAATGATAATAATGGCATATTAAAGCAAATATACCCTCTCAAAATTAAACAAAACTAAATTTCTAAAGGAGATTTAACACTGAAACTGGAAAACAGGTTAAATAATCCAAAGTAAACAACAATAATTAAAATGGATTATGACCTTTGTGTGATCAAAATAACGTTTAAAAAGTTGATAATAATCAGACAGCTTAGACCAGGAAAACAGGCAAAAGTGGCAGGAGGTGCAAACTACTTTGAAATGAGTGTCAAGTACTTGCAGCGTCTCTCAAGATGCAGACTTTTCAATAATATTAAACTGGAGCATCTCTTTAACAACTGCTGTCCAGATGTAAATTATCTCACTTGTTTTAGTTTATTGCGCAATTTACTGATTTATCGCTTATTGGGACGGGCTTACTCTCTCTTGCGTTTTCTCTTGGTTCTCAGTAAGTTTCCTTTGAACTGCAGGGTCGGTGTGACAGAACCTCGACACCGCGGTTGTCCACGCAGAGGCGTCTGTCGAATGTGACTTTTGGATTTTCTCACTTGCAGCCAGGGCTCATTTTTTGGATCCTGTCACATAGCTGCTTATTAGCGTCTCTTGGGCTAATGATGCGTCGCTACATCTGAAGCAGCTCCTATAACGGTTTGTCTCGTAGGCGTCCATTTGAACCAGATGCTCCACATGTTTGCCAGCTTCCAAACTTAAAGAAAAGCAAAGAAAGTTGCTAAAACCAACACTTTGGGAGGGCGACTCGTCCTCCTCCGCTGCTGTACAGCTGCTGATCACTTCTATGTTATGCCACATGTAAACAGAGCTAATAGCATTACATGCTCCGCTGTCTGGGGCATAAATTACACCATGAAAGCACGGCTCATTGCTTTGTGTGATCATTCATAAATTCCTCCCTGGCTCTTGGAGTGTAGTAATTGAGCAGGGGGCGTGGAGGTGGTGTGGGGGCACTTTCTGTGCATCTTTAAATGGGATGACATCACATAGCGTCTTCCTCCGGATGGGATTAGGATTTTGCAATGGGGGGAAAAAGAAAAGAGAATCTGAAGTGTAAAGACATTTTTTTTTTGTTGCTTTTTTTGCTGTTCAGCTCCACATTCTCAACGTCTATTGTTGCGCCGTCCGGGGGTTTCACATGTGACTCGTCGAGCATATGGTTTGCTCATCTGAATTCTTTGGCCTGATGCAGATCGGCGGAGAGAGCTATCTCAGTGGGATTCCCTAAAAGTCTCTACTCACATTCCCACCTCTTCCCTCCTGTTCTTTCTGACTGTAAGCGTCTTCCCCCCTCAGGTTGAAGCATATTTCAATATTTCACCTCCCACCCGTACCGATTGAGCTTCTACGCACTCCAAAAGAGGGGGGGCGTCCGTGCATCGTTAAAAAGTCTTATATTTATGGAGCTAAAATGAAGAACTTAAGAAATGTCTTAAATTTATTTTAAAAGTTAAGTTTGGTCTTAAATTATATTGTGGCAGGGTTATTTACTCGTCTATTCTATGTAATTTATTCTCAATAAACTTTTCTATCAGGCAAACATCTTCATTATGTTCTGTGAAGATATTTGAGGCTACCGCTAACTAGCTGCTAACAGGGCTGGGCAATCAATCAATAGCAATATGCATCGCAATACACGTGATCAACATTATGAGGTAATGTTTAGGACCTTCACTAAACTCTGATTCAGAAACGCATGGCATTCTGGGGGATGTAGGCAGAGAAAAGACTTTAGCCGCTCAACTTCTCACTTCTCACTGCTAGCTTAAGCAAGGCCGGTGTCACCAGCTAACTCAGCCACTCTTTGGTTACCTAGCAACAACCTGTTGAGCAGCAGTTTCGGGTATCGCCACCATGCCTTACACTGCTTACAAATAACAAACGCCGTGGAGCAAAAACTGTGGATAAAACAGGAAAGGTCACGCTACTATTGTGGCTGTACTTCAGATATTTAAAACAAAAACCAATAAATAATTATCATTATCGACTTCTAAGAAAAGCTTATTTTGTTATATCTTTGTCAGCCATATTGTCCAGACTCAGCAGCTAATAAACCCTTGCTACCTGACTAGCAAGTAGCAACAGTTAGCCAACTAGCTAGTTATCTACTGCTCTACCAATGATGGGTGCAATTGCCATCTATTGTTGGTCTAATTGATCTAATTAGCCAGCTAGCAAAAAACAGAAGAAGCTTTTTTGCCCGCTGGAACATTTCTTTTGCAAACCCGTTGATGCTACATACATTCTGGGCAACAAAACCTGAAAACCTGGCACTACTATATAAAATCTGCGATTTTCTTTCCTCCCACTCATAATGGTCTTAAAAAGGGTCTTAAAACGTCTTAAATTAAGTTGGTGAAACCTGCAGTCTCCCCTCTCCATTCTGTGTCATGCATTCTGCTTCTTTTTCTTTTTTCTTTTCACGTTTAATTGCCGACGATTATCAGTCGATGCTGCAGCTGTTTCTGCAAAACTGGAGGTCGCCAGTGCCGTTATTTTTGGAGGAAAACCTTGTTTTCAAAAAAAAAAAAAGGAGGGGTCTTCTCTGTCAGATGACTGACAGTTGAATGGGCACAGATGCCGCCTGAGAAGAGAACAGACTTGTTTTAACGATGCAACAAAGGCTCTTGGGGTTTCACACTGGCCCCACTGTGTGGTGTGGCCTGAAAAGGCTCGAGGTCGCTCCTTTTTTGTATGCTTCTTAGTCTGACTGTAGTCCACAGATGGGGGGGGGTTGTCTTTGGATCTTTGTTGGCTAATTGAAGAAGATTTCCCTGCAGCTGGGCATAGAAGGTTGGGAGGCAACGGGGGGCTTTCTGTAGCGGCACAGGACCTCACGATCAAGGAAGTTTTAATGTGGTCTGCGCTAGTTCTGGGTGCATTCATGTGGTCTCAGTCAGAGCTGTGTTTTTTTTCTTTTTTACAGAGTGGCTGTATGGAAGTGATTTGAGTTCATCTGGGTGTTCAGACAGGATACGTCGTAAATGCGCCGTGATTAGCTACATGTGGTGAGAGGGGCCTCAGTGTGGAGATGCATTTTAAGGGCAACGTTTCCCCTGTTTTCTTTTTTCTTTTATTTTTGCTTTGAGAAGAAAGATGTGAAAATAAACAAAATAATCTCGAGCTGTGATGGGGGGGGGGGGGGGGGTGTGCGCGAAAAAAGTACGTTGGGAAGCTGAAGCTCTTATGGAGCATAATTTGTAAACATTTGGTTTCCCTCCCGCTGAGAGCCTCCCAACAATTTAAATAGTTTTGCCAATTAATTGACTTGCTGGAGTTTGGGTTTGGTGTTGGTTCAGCTGCACCGTGGCGATGACGCAGCTTTCCACGCTTCAGAGGGATTGCTCCCTGGCCCGAACATTTGTCCAGACGTCACCTCTGGCAGAACGTTCCACCGTTTGAAGCTCAGTTTTAATCATAAAGGAGAG
Organism: Poeciliopsis paucimaculata; assembly: GCA_903067055.1. Classification (NCBI taxonomy): domain Eukaryota; kingdom Metazoa; phylum Chordata; class Actinopteri; order Cyprinodontiformes; family Poeciliidae; genus Poeciliopsis; species Poeciliopsis paucimaculata. The sequence goes on from CAEGAD010059923.1 coordinate 6,947, forward strand.
GTGTAGTGCTCGTGTTACTCAGCGACATGCCAGAAATGTCATAACTCTGGGTGGCTTACGGCTTCAGCCTGTCCCTTTGTGTAAACAGTAGCCGATTGAGCTAGTTGAGTGGATGGCATGTGTGGTTTAGGGAGGCCTGCCCTTCGTGCCAAGCAGATCATCAACGCATCATTATGGCTGCTTTGTTGTAACAATTTCAGAACCATGTGATTGGAAGGAGAGAATACACGAAGCAATACAGATCTAATTATTGTGTTTTATCCTTATCGTCTACGCACTAACTTTGTCTTGGTGTCTTTGATGGAATTCCAGTAAAAATATTTGTGGTTGTACCCAGACAGAAAAAGTGTGAGAACTTTTTCTGTCTGCAAAGTGATGTATATCGAGTTATAGTTTCAGAACAGATTGGTTTCTGGCCATCTAGTAATTCAACAAGCTGTAAAAATTACGGATGCACGGGATGGCGGTTTTCGATTTGGGCGGTTGCCCAGGGGAACATCAGGAAGTGGTGGGGTACCCAAAAACTAGAAACTACAATATCTGTCTGTCGTCCCCTGATAGTGGCATGCATGTGTGTTGAAGTAAGTTTCCCTTAGTTGCAGTTGAGTACTGAAAGACTACCTCACCTGTTTTCTGCTTTCATTTTAATTGGCTGGAGTTCAACAGAAGGAGGGGCTTGGTCTAGGCACCATTCCTGCAAGATCCACAACGTATGCCGATACGTTGATGCAACGTATCAGCATCAACATCGGTATTGGATGACTTTTGAAAACATCTGTTTGATTAGTTAAACTGGTCCGATATTAACAACCAATGTGTTTGTTTCCTTCTTGTTGCTTTTTTTGGTTTTTTTTTTGTTTTTTTGGAAGGGGGAGGAATGGCTGTATATAATATCGGTAAATATTAATATCGACCATGATGGCAGCATTGATATTGAGCGGCGATATCGACCCAAATTTTCAAATTGGTGTTTTCCTTTTAAAAAAATGCAACAATCTATAAAGAAATACATCTAATTGTTATTTAATCAAATATTTTCATGTGCATATGTGTAAAATAAAACATAAATACACTTTGTTACAGGCAGACAATAATGTGATATTTGCATGTTAAATCTCTTTTTTTTTTTTTTTCCATGAAATATTTATTACAAACAATCCCATCCAAACTTCCTCATCCAACACCCATCCAATGAGCTGAAGTCCAATGTTTTTTAGGTAAAATTATGGTAACTTGTGTGTGTACCCAAATGTTTGAAGTCCTAACTTAAATACCTTCAGTCTGCATTGATAAATTATGAGCATGATGCATATTTGTAAAACAATCATGACGTGTTAACAAAAAGCAGGAATCTGAAAACCTGCGTTTTTGAGCACCATTGCTGTGTAATCTCTAAAACACTTGCTTTTATTTCCAGAGCCTACATGAAGTATTTCAAAATACCTATAGTTAACTGTGAAGGAGCAACCTTTAACTTGCGACTAACCTTCAGATTCAACACCTGATGGAAACCTTTTATTCTGAACCGAACCTAATTTACAAGTAGAAGACATCATCTCTCTCTCAGTGCAATGAAAAGACAACGTTTTGTGTAACCTCTTTGAGTATCAGCTCTGAATAAAGTTGCTTCACCCTCAGTCAGAGGAACAGAGTGTGTTTTATGTAAAGGTCCATTGTCCTTTTGGGGGGTTTGAGTGAGACAGTCTTTAGAGGCCGCTTCTGTTAACCTGGCTGTGGTTTTTAATGGGTCAGAATTGGATTAGTGGTGAATGTGCGGGAAGGGAATTTATACTGACGACTAAATGGATATTCAGCTCCTGGCGTGACTTCTATCCTCCCTGCCTCACTGTCGGCGTAATCCCTGTTTCATTTCTATCTCTTAAACTAGAGATCCCTTTGAAGTTGGGCCTGTCGCAATTAGCAAGAAATCAATTAATCGCAGAACAAATTAAAGCATGATTTATTGTTTTTCTCTTTCTACCAAAAACTTGATGACTAAAGTCTTCAAACTCTTGCCTTGGTCTCAACTATCCCCCCTTTTTCTTTTTATTCATTTTGATTACAGACACTTCTTATTGTTGTTTTCTTTATTCCAGTTTTAAATGTTCATTAGAGTTTAAAGTGAAGCGGTCTGTGAAATTGTGTTCTTTCATTATCATACCACAACCATTTTCTCAAAACAACAATATCATCATTTATCGCAATAATTTCTGGGACAATTTATCGTCCAGCAAAATTAGTTATTGTGACCGGCCTATTCGAAGTTGCACTCTTTTTAGTGCTGATTGTTCCAGAGTAGTGGTGTCCAAACCTTTTGGCTCATGGGCCAAAATTGTTGAGTATTCCTGGGCTAAGAAACCCCCCCCCTAAAATCAAGCAAATATTTGTCCATTTTTTATTGTAGGATAGGATATTTTTTGTAGAGCCACAACATAAAAAAAATAAAGCCTGTTTTGCTGTATTAAATCTTTTAGTTTCCAAAGTCTTAGGCTCGGTTTAACTGATTTACTGCCAATTAGAAGAACAGGATTTCTGTCGCTTGCATTCAGAACCGCTTGCTATATTTAGCTGAGTTTAACGCGTTCAGTAAAAGCTGATTTATGTGCAACACAGTTGGGTTTTCAGAAACTGTCTCTGGGTAGACATGAGTCAAACTTTTTATACACGCTTGTTTGTAAAAAGGCAAATACTTTGTGTTGTGGTTTACAACATAAAATGATGTCGATAATAATTATTAATCTGGTTAAAAATAAAAAGTTTAATTCTTGAACTAAAAAATCAGACCAAGGGCCACTAATGGTTGTTTCCACTCACTCATTTTCTTTCTGTCTTTGCAAAATACTCATACTTTTTGACATCTTTTCCATTTTTGTGACATTACCATCACAAACTATCACTTATTAAGTGCAGAACTATGAAGTGGAAAAGGAAATGACATAAATATTTCTAAAAAAATGTCTCATTCTGCTCCGACGCCACCAAATAAAATCCAACCAGATGCCTTTAAGTCAGCTGGTGAAACATGGTGGTGGCAGCACCATGCCGTGAGGATGGAAGTAAATCTAGAGCGCATCAGACTGAGCACTTTCATAAGAACAAACTACAAACATGCATCTGGCACTACAATGGAACGATCAAACTATATCCATTTATTAGACTGAACCGATGGCGTCTTCCTAAAGCCTGATAGACATGAAGCCATTTTGCACGGAACAATGGGGAAAAAATTGTCTGTCTTTAGATCTCCTTTCAAAAACCTGCAGCTTTTTAAAAGTATCGATTTAGGTGGCTGGTTACAAGAGCATGCCACACTTTTTAGATTGTTTAAAGAAAAGAACAACATTGTGCAAGTATGGATCAGCAGACAGGGATTTGTTCTTGGGCATGGAGGCTCTGCGTCTGATTATATGCTCTCGGGGTTGACTCTGTGTAACTTGGTGCATATGGAAGGTTCTCCAGTCCTCCATGTTACCGACTGAGGGGTCGTTGATGCAAACACAACAAGACGCCAACGGCTGTGTGTTTGGATTCGCACAAGATCGCATTTCAAATGGAAGCTCTGCTCAAATGGAGCACATCCACAACAGGATTGTAAAAAAAAAACGAAAAGAAAAACAGATTAAACGCACTGTAACCCCCCCACACCACCACCACCACCACACATGGTGGTTGTTACTCATCCACTTGAATATCGGTTTCTCTATGAGAGCGAGTTTCATTATGTGTAACCGTCTGGTAGATAAAAGTTGTGGTTTGCTTCACAGGAAGACGGTAATGAAGCTAACCTGCAGATCAAAGCTAAAACAGGAGTGCCTGATGATTCACCTCTCGGGCAGCTTCTTCTGCAGACACTGTTATCGGTGTTATTGGGAAACGCTGGTTCCGGTGTGTCTAACAGTGCTGCAATAGATGTGGGAATGAACTGTCTGATGGTCTTTTTACTTCTTTCTTTCTTTTTTTTTAATTTTTTTATTTTTAAATCAAACCAGATGTTATAATTTTCCATTTTATTTTTGACTGAAATAAATTTATGTCAGTTTGTCATCCATCCAAAAATCAGAGATTTGTTATTGACAGCAAGAATTTTAACTTTGGACAGAAGTCAAAATAATGGTTCTCAAGTGCCTCTTAAGTGTTTCGTGTCAGCCAAACACCGTTTGGCTGACACGGTGGGCATGACACCACAGGTCATGCCCACCATAGACCTGTGGTGGGCATGCGCCCGCTAATCTGCTAAGGCGCTAATAGTAGAACCAATTTTTTTCTTTTAGCTCTTTTGACAACTTTTATCGCACCTTGAGAAATTAAACTAATTTACTTCGCTGTTTTGTAAGCTTTCTGTTGACATCTGTTGTTGAAGTTTTGCTCATTGCTGCGTTGTGTTATGAATAGATGTTTGTAGTTAGATGTTTGTATTGACTCTCTCATTTTGAAGTGGATGAAGACTTCATACAGCAATCCCATTTCTTCTCCTTTTTGCCTCTTTTTTTGTTTGAAATAACCTTATTTCAAACAAAAAACAAAATGGAACAAAATAAAACATGGATAATGGTGGACAAGATTTAAATACAATATCTAAGGGCATTATAGAATATGTAAAGTAAAATATATCAAAATTAAATTGTGCTCAAATATTGTCTTTAAAGGGGACATATAATTTGAATTGAAGTTAGTGCCTTAGCACTACCTTCTGCTAAATGCCATGTTGGTGCAGCAGAACTAATGTGTATGACTTTTTAGTTTGCAGCGCCCATCATTGTAGTAAACCAGTGCAAATTAGAACTGGGATTTGGAATGAATGGGAAATTATACATTGTGTTAAACAACCTTTACAAATAAACTAAACAGTGTGGGTTCAAGAAGCACATTTTTCTTCAAGTGTACCTGTAAACCCTTAAGGTATTTGTACGTCTAGAAACTGGGATTCTTACCCATTCCTGCAAAACAATTCTAGTTCAATCAAGTTGAATGGAGAACATCTCATCAATTTTTAAGTATTGCCACAGATGCTCAATTAGATTTAGTGGTGGAATTTATTATGCTTTGATTGAAAGCAATGCATTATATGAGTAGGGTATTTGTCCTACTGACAGGTGAACCTCTGCCCCATCTCAAGTCTTTCACTGCCTTCAACAGACTTTTCCAGGATTGCCCTCAACATCTCTACTTACACAAAGGTAGGGTAGAGTGGCCTCTTCGGACTGGGAATGAAGAGGCCACTGGGGCAAATGGAGGAGTTTAAGTATCTTGGGGTCTTGTTCATGAGTAATAAAAAAATGGCGTGAGAGATTGATGTGTGGTCTGCAGAGATTTGAAGGCTGTTGTGGTGAAGAGAGAGCTGAACCAAAAGGCAAAGCTCTCGATTTACTGATCGAACGTTCCCGTCCTCATCCCATCTTTGGGTAGTGACTGAAAGATTAAGATTGTGAATACAAGTGACCAAAATGAGTTGTCCGCGGGATGACATGGTGGAGAGACTATGTCTCTTGGCTGGCCTGGGAACGCTTTGGGATTCCCCTGGAAAATAGGAAAAGGGAGGTCTGAGGAAGTCGTGAGTCTTTCTACTTGGGCTTCTTCCTCCGCAACCCAATGCTGGATTAAACAAAAGACAATGGCTGGATGGATCTTTGTTTTTCAAGATTTGTCAGAAATCTTGGGAACCAATCAATTTCCCTCCCCTTGACTATTAATGTGTTTGTTTACTACATCAGATCCCAATAAAACACATGGCAGCATGACAAAATGTTCGGGCACTAAGAATACTTTCAGGGTATTTCATTTGGGTCGGCCATGCTGCTTGCTAATGGTTGCTATATGGATGACTGAGCGCATTGTGGAGGCTGATTACTGCCTGCAACTACATGCAGTGTCATTCAGCTGTGCCTTTTCATCAAGAGAGACCACCCCTGTGGGTTAATCATGACAATTTAAGAGAACGCTTCACATCTCAAAGTACGATGACGAAGCGCTTTAGCAAATTGCAGTGTTGCGTTTCATGTCTGATTAAGGGAAGTTGTTTGGGAGTATTAGACGGTTGTCTAAGTTCCTTTATTGGCACGTTAGACAGCAGAAAACGGGGAAACGTGGCTCTGATGTAACAATATCTCTATGACCAAAACTTCCTAGGAAAGTTGGAGGGCAGGGAAGCAAAGTAGCAGTTTTCTGGCAACAGAGAGTGGCCATCCACCTCTACTAAAAACGATGGTGCTACTACTCCTGCAGCTCGATCCTCTATCTTCCTCAGTTACATCAGAGGGGACGAGGAGGCCAAGAAGCGAGGAAAGCCATGCAGCCGCCCACAACAGCCCAGGTCCCAGCCAGCGGAGCTCCGCTCGTTGTTTTCACTTCAGCCCCAGCCGTGATGGCACTGTGGAACACTTTACTCGCTTGGATGACTTTCTGTTGGACACGTTGAGGTGTACACAGTGGAAAGAGAGAGTGATGTAGTCTGCAGGGGTAACAGGAATGCCACTGCAGATTGCCATTGTGGCATAGTTTCCCACTTTTCGCAGCTGAAAACGGGGAGAGGAGTTATGCAATTACAGTGGACTGTATCTTGGAAGGAAAAGGTGACGTTAGATGGATGAAATGTTCTCACACCAAGAATGTAGCCAGCCTCTTCCCCCCCGTCCCCCCTCACGGGTGTGGATATGTGTGTTGAGCTTCTCTTATGTTGCTGAACAGGTTTGTTAAAAGAATTTCGAGTTAACTACATGTGTCTTATTGGAGTTGCGTTGCTGTTGTGGTTCTTTGTACCTTGTCTTTGTGTAGGGTCAGGTTTGGTTGCAGGGCAGTCTCAGTTTAACGTCACTATTTTCTTCAGGCTCTTAGGTTACTGCGACCAGATTTTTTTGGGCTTAAATCATTTTTAAAGTTAGTTTTCTAGCTGTCTTTCTATAATAATCACTGTGATGTTATAGATGTATCCATCTTGTTGTGATTGACATTAAAGTATTTTTTTGTGTTTAATTTTCTCAGTGTTATGCATCAAGAAAACTGGTGTAATTATTAGAAATGCTCCAATTTAACCAAAAGTTAAGAATTGGACAATTTTTCCTTGATTGCCTGTAATTGGTGATCAGCAGGTCAAGTACTAAAAATTTTAATATTTTCTCCCCATTGATTGAATGCAACTTAACTCTTAATCTCTCACCTTTTTTGTTCCATAACTCATTAACAAGGAGCATATATTTAGATTTTTTTTTTTCTGACAAAAGACTAAAAATCAGATACATGTATTCATGGAAAATTAAGCTCATCATTCATTAGGGTATCGGCTTATAATATGCTGCTGAATTTGAAACTACTACTTTCAATTAAAAAATTTACAAATCTTTCTATTGCTTTAATCTGTCATAATCCTTAGAAAATGGATTGGATTAACTCAAAATCAGACTTGATAGATCAAATCTCAAAGTAAACTAGAAATTGGTAGTGGTCAGAAAGACTGACCATAAACAAATAAAAACTCCCTTACCTTCCTATCTGGGCAGCCATTAGTAAAACGACAGTCTCAAGGTGTCCACTTAGGATTAAACAATTTCTAACATTTTAAGTTCCCATCCGCAAAATACCTGACTCTGTTTGTCGAGTATACAAGGCCCAGACAGCATCAATGTGTGGCTTTTACTACAGTTTGATTTTTTTTTATAGCGAAAATTATTCTACCGTTATCATCTCAAAATCCTACACGTTCTGAGTCATAACCTTGGAGCCAGTGCGCTGAACGTAGAAACCTTTGAGATTTCCAGATCAGAGCCTGTTCCATGACAGACAGTGGATTAAAGTTGGAAGCATAAAACATTGCAACTTTGCTGAACTTTGTTCATCCTTCCTGTTATCAGTTTTGAGTTTCGCTCTCTCGTGCAACAAAGAAATCGTCGACATGTCAAAGGAGTTGCGGCTAGTTTCCCGTACATCTCTGTGCCTATTTTGATTTCCTCAGATTTCACTGATACTGAAAATTGTTAATTTTTCAAAGTAACTGTTTCCAAGCAGAATAGTGCAAGTAGGGAAGTATTTTAGAGGATGGATTAGGTTTTTACATTTCTGTCACTTAAAGCTAAGATGTCTGATTTATTAGATTGTACATTTTCTGTATATTTTTTGTTAATCACCGAACATCAAATTAACCCAGGTGTATTTATCACCCACTCGTTCCTTCTCAAATTCTCAATTCTTGACGAGATTGCTCTTTCACTTCCTCACACCAGTCGCATGCAAAGATAATGGATCATATCTGAATGAGGCTGTTATTTTTAACTTGGAAAGTACAGTATTTTTTTTTCCCTTGGTAACCCTTTTTTCTTCTTTTTTTCCCCCCTCAGTAAAGATGATGTACTGGTGTATTCTGTTACTGCTGTTCCTTTTCTATTTGTCTAAGTCCTGGAAATTACAGCTCTGTAGAAAGGTATTAAAGGATATTCCTGGCAGTTCAGGGTTCCATGATCACTTCGCTTCCAATGACTTAATAATATTTGTGTTATGTGACCAAAAGAAGTCTCGTCAGATTTGAATATTACATAAGTGGATTTGTTAAGATTTAAGGAGCAGGCCAAGAGATGTATTCCTGTGGTTGTAAGTCAATGTGCAGCTTTTGCAGACCTGGGTTTGGTCTCTGAAACTCCCCTCTTCTGCCTTGTCGCATTTTTCAAAGATGAAGTTTGTACCTGTAAGAATATTATTTTATAAAGGTCACCTACTTTTGAAAGAAATTGGTTGTTAATGATTTACTTAGCATATTTTGACAAGTCCAAACTAATTTCTGGGGGGAGTTTTTTATTGGCTGGAAAATATACTAATTAACTCTGTATTTGATAGTTCCTGTATCTTTGACCTTATACGTTAGGATTATATCAGCTGAACAAATAGAAAATAATTATTTAAACAAATCTGGGCGGATTATTTGTACTCCCTTGATAACATTAAAGTAATCAGGGGTGCATCAATAAGTTGAAAGTCCAAATTTTCTCAATTTTGGGAGACAGGTGATCGGCTGATATTTACACGTGAAATCGATCTTATCATACAATCTTATCTACCTCCTCAAGTCTGTCCTCTTTAGCTCTGCCGGTTCACAATAGTTACCCCACTGTTGCCCAACTTAGAAACTTTATCGCTATATTTAGTGACTTTTCAAACAAAAAATCAATCACAATCTTCAGGTCTGGCTTTTCAAAGATTAGTGATTGGCTAGAAAACTGCAATCGGAGCACCTCTCAAAGTAGTGGAAGAGCTAGGCCTTGCCAGTAAATTGCGCCGTGTTCCCTGTGTGTATTAGGATGAATACCTTCATGTCTGCGAGCTTGTCATGCGGGGAAGCTCCAGCGCTCTGCTAATATTAGCCCCCATCTGCTGCGGGCCCGGTGATAATGATCTACAGAGACCATGTGCAAGACTAAACACTGGAAACAGATCAGGAGACGCTTCAGACACCAGATGACACAAGATGAAGAGCAGCTTGACTGGTAACAACTTGGAAGTCTGCGCTGTCACCTTCACTCTCCGTTCAGGCGTCGCGTCCAAGAAAACGTCGCGAAGGAGTGGAGAGGGGAAAAGGAAGCCTCTTTTGTTTATGGAGTAACAATGTTGCGCATGAGACGGGAGTCAAGACGGGGCAGACAAGCAGGCAGACGAAAGGTTGGGGAGCGAGGGGGAGTAGCCGGTGGGAGTATGTTCTCTAAAGATGCCTCAGACTGTCTGGTGGTGCTGGGTCAGTGCATACGACTGGAGGAACCAGGTGGACAGGAAAGGGAGGTTCAGCACACGGTCAACCTGAGCTAGAGGCCTGAATAGATTTGTTTAGGTTCACACAAAGTTACAGTTTCATGCGAGCAGACGAGTGGCTGGTTCTCTGAAGCGGCTCCTTCCTCTCGTTAAGCTGCGCTTCCATATATTTTAGACTCAGACGTGGATGGGAATGGAGGGTCATTAGCAGCCAGTCATGTTAGTTCCCACAAGCCCACTTCCTCCTCCTCCTCGTAGGCTCCGGCGTAATGGTTAACCACAGCGCAGCAGAATAAAAGGAGTCCTTACTTCCCCATAGTGTTCAGTTCCTTTCCCATGATTTCTTCTTTTTTGCTTGTCTTAGTGAGTGTCAAAGAGACTGCAAAAGTAGCAGTGTTTGTTCAGATCACAAGAAATGACAGGAAAGTACTTTCTTACTTTCATCTTGACTTGATTGCTGCCATGGCGACGCTCCCTTGTCTCTCTCTCTGCCCGTCTCCCTCAGATGTCACGTGACGGTTCTCTCCCCAGGTGTTTGGCCTGCGCCTGGCAGCCTTCATTGATTCGTCCACACAGTGAGACTCTTTGTGCGTTGGCCTGGGAGAAACTCTCTGCCCATCCTCCCCCCACAGGTGGGGACGTTAACTCCGGTTGCACTGTTGCTGATGTCCCCAATCAGAAATAGTTTTTGATTAAAGACGGCGAGGGAAGGAACTGCATCAACGTGGGGCCGATCGTTGGCTGTTGGTCCACTCGGTTCTGCTTTCCCAGCCGTCCTCTGGGAAGCAGTTCTGTTTGGACTTCAGTGTGAAAAGCCATTATGTGATTTCATAAGGGAGAGAATACACTCAATACTCAATTTGTGATTGGTACCAAAACCATCATTTTGTTTTTGCTAACTTTTTTTCATTCCTGCCATTATGGTGAATGACTTTAAGCCAAAAAACCCCCCACATTTTTTCACTTTCAGTTTCATTGTGACTTCAAATATCTTTGCCACTCAGTGGTCTTCCTGTTGTCTGCGCCCCACCATGATTCCCTCCCCATCTGCCCTCATCCCCATCCGTCCATGCTGCGAGCGGAATGAGAAACGCGGGCAGCACAGAGATACCCTTCTCTCAGATTTGCTTCAATACTTGCCGTCACTATGACAACAGAGGATTTTAGAGGGAAGGGTGCGGGGGGTCTGGGGTGCACAGGGCAATGGGTTGCTTCTTTTGAATTAGTGTTTGCCATTTTTTAGGTGGTAGCAGGGAAGAAAGTTACCAAAGGCATAAAGTGACCTTATTGTTTTGTACAGTCGTCATATTTTTCTTGTTTTGTAATCCAGTTTCTGGATGGAGAGCTTATGCGATAGAACTGCTCAGCATATCGAATCACATTTGTCATTGCCAAGGACTGTTGAGATACAATACTTGGCAGGCTATATTATTTCAGGTGCTATGCGTTCATACAGTACTTGCCAATAATATAACATAACACCTTAGTATCAATTTTGGGGACTAAGATAAGAAAACACTTCCTCCTAAATTAATTTTTCTGGATAAATAATAAAGTACTAATTTACTTGCATGCTCTTTAGGTTTTCAGCTGAATAAAGTTTGACACCTGTGTTGAAGGTATGGTTAACCACTGTTAAAAATTTGTTGCTATATTTAGAGACTTTTCAGACTCAAAAAAGAAAAAAAAATCAGTATCGGCCTATATCGCAGTCGGCAAGTTGGGCTTTTTAAAGATCTGTGATTCGTTCAAAAACTACAATCTGTGCACACATAATTATGCAGTGATTTTGTAAGCCAAGCTATCACACTACTCTTTTATTAAAGTTTGTTTAATTAATATTGTACTGTAACAATCATATTCCCCTCTGTGATAATAATCCAGCGTGCTAATGACTGTAATTGTTGGTGTCATTTAGCTAGTTAGACTAACGGGACTCAGTTTTCAACTAAAACCTGGCCACTGCAGGTTATCTAGCTGTTAACTTTAAGCTAATTGTGTAAAAAAATCTTACTTCTGAAAGTAATTTTTTATAATTACTCCAATGCTACATATTCATAATTGTTTTAACAGCTCTTCAGGGGCTTCCTTTCTGCTGAAGTCGACACTCTTGAGTGTTTTACTGGTTTTTAGCTCTGTAACTCTGCCCCTTGTATGTTTTCATAAGGAGTTTATTTAGGTATAATTGTAGTGTTGCCTTCCTGCTGTGTGGCTAGCTTAGGGCTGCTAATGCACTCACAGGAGGGTCTGCATTTTTCCCCCCCACTTTAGTTTGATTTAGACTGAGGTGCTGCTCTTTGAGTCATCTTATGTGTTTAATTGTCTGATCTAATGATCTTGCCATTGTGGGTCAATTTCTGCACATGAGTTAGGATTTGTCAAGCTAATTCTTGCTAAAATTCCACCAAAATCAACACCTGAATTATCTAAAACTTTTTGTAATCTTTACCGTGTCAGTGATTTGTGACTAATTCTACAACTTTCCACTGATTTTCACACCACGAATCACTTCCAAGTGTCCACAGACAGACAAACACAAGGCTTTAGCTCATTCCCTTATCTGTGTCAAGAATGAATGAAATCAGTGGCGTCAGAGAGAAGAGCAAGGTGTCTCTGCACCCCCGAGTGCGCGCCCGCACGTTGCGGGCAAGTGCTCGCCTGCGTGTTCGCGAGGAATGCGACAGAAAGTGATGCATACCAGATGTTTGAGAAATGAGGTGGGTTTCACTGGAACGTAACACATTCCCAGAGATGTTTGTGGAAAGATTCTTCCTCATCTGACGAACATGTTCTGCAACGCCGCCGCCTCCCCGCCATCCCACCACCCTTACCCCCCAACATGGCCATGCAGCTCGCTTAGTCGACTGTTTATCCGTCTACCTCCGTTTCTTTAATCTCGTTTTAATGCGATTTTTACACTGCTTGCGTGTAAATATTGACATGAGTGAAGTCGGTGATGTTTGTGGACACGGTCCTTTAAAAAGTATGAGAGCCAGCACTGTTTCAGTTCCAAGTTAAAGTGATTCAGAGTGACATTTGACATGGTGTTAGTGTCTGGGTATGTGTGGCATGGAGCGGAGGGCCAGAGGAAAAGGCAGGGAATCATGACTGAGTATCTTAAGCTTAAACATGCTACCAGGGGAGTATCTTTTGAGCATTTATGTCTGTAAAACAGGGGAGTCTTGCTTGAAACATCTCCCTGACCTGCCGGTTGTGTTCCTTGATCTTTATGATGCTGTTTGTTGACTAAACTTCTCTAACAAGTTTTTGAGGCCTTCACAGAACAGCTGGATTGTTGCTGAGATAAAAAGTTCTCACAGGTAGACTCAATTTACCAGCTAAAACCCTGTCTCCACTGTCAAGTCTCACTCTGGGCAAGCTCAGTCCTCAAAGGCCATTGTTCTGCAACTCTTAGATGTCTCCCTGGTCCAAAATATGTCAATTAAATAGATACAGTTCTCCAGAGTCCTGCTTATGACCTCATTATTCTACTCGGGTGTCAAATAAGCTGAGACGCATCTAAAAGTTGCAAGACACCGGCTGTGGAGAATTGGAGTTGCCCATTCCTGGTCTAGCCGGTTAATGTCTAGTCCGGTGCTGGCCAAGTTGGGTTTGTCTCCAATGGGAGTGTGTTCCTCACTATGTGGGCATGCATGTGGACAGGAACGTAGGCGGGTCTGTGGGAACATGGACATCTGGTGATGTCACTTTGCGTGAGTATCCTTCTCTGAAATCTCTTGGTATATGTGTTCATTGTGGGTTGGCTCGTCCAGTTGACGACGTTTGCGTTCTACTGCCGCAATTCATAGAAAGTTTCTTACCTCAAGGTTTGACCATGGTATAGTTGATTTGCAGCTTGCTATATACTACTGTCTCATCGTGGATTGTAAATGGTGATTGAGATGTTGTCATTGACGTCAATCCACAGGTCAATCAATTATTGCAGCGTGCTGCCAATCAAGTTCCTTGAGTTGACTTAATGTAAATCTTGATACTTGTGAACTGCAGGCTTGTCTTGAATAATGTATATATTTTTATCTGGTGAAATAAAGATTATCATTGGTTCCAAAAAAACTGGAATGGACCATACAGGATCTGTAAATGGATCTGAATCTGGTCATGGGCTGAGCACTTATCATATTGTTTATAATTTATCGTGATATATTTCTTATGATAATTTTTATTTATTGTTTAAAAGCCTCAAAAAATGTCTGTAAAACTGTATTGTAGGGATGATTCGTTTAGCTATTTTCTCCTTTTTGTTCAATGAGTATAAATAAATGTCAATAAATGTGAAAATATGATTAAATGCAGTTACTGTGTGTGGTTTAGTGATACAAATCATATAACAAATGAAGAGCAGTATTTGTGCTTGTGGTTCAATAATTGCTGCATCATGCAATAATAAATTGCTCTCATCGTCACTTTTATCATAATCCCAATTGTACCCCAAAATATCGCTATAAAAGTTTCAGTTCACATTACTCACCCCTAGTTGGTGGCACAAATTTTTTTTGTTGGCGTAAAGATGCATTTTTTAGGTTTTTATTAGTAAAAAAAATTGCAGTTTTGCTTCATTAAGATGTTTTAAAGGAGGTGTACACGATTCATTGCTATTAACGCCAGATATTTATTCATTTTCTTCACCAATAGATAGCAGGAGTGATGGCCTGCTTATCTGTTTTCGAGTGATGGCGAGTAAAGTTTCAGAGAGGTACAGACATTAAATAGTCCAACGTTATTTCTGCCAACAACAGCTAGGGAGTGAGAACTGGTTTATACGGCCTAAAAGTCGGGTATCACGTAGACCTTACCGGCGAAAAAGGTGAAACGGCAGCGATTTGTGCTTCTGGATCATCCCAGCTGCAGGTTCAAGTGTTGCTGTGCAGATGCTACAATCGGAAAAAATCCTTTTCAGGGTTTCCCTCAGTGTTTTATAAGCCTGGCGGGCCACCAGGCTTTACTTGTGCCCCCACTGTTGCTTGTTTATTTTAAGCCTTTTTAAAATGTTTGCATTAAGACTTTATAGTTGTGTTCAGGTATTAATTTTCCAAACTTTCAATAACACATAATTATTGATTGACCTTTTTTAACTCAAAAACGCAAAGGACTGCTGGAAGAATGACTGCCTTAGCGCCCAATCATCGGGCTTAGCAGGTTTTCTGAGGGAAACTTTGCTTTTGTAGAAGTTCATCTTGGTTTTTTCTTTTACATTTACCATAGTTTCTTTCAATCTCAGGCACATTGGAACCTTCCCAGTTTCAAAAGAATATGTTGAAAGAAAACCACTTACTCTTGTCATAAGTCTGTGGTGACGCTTTCAGAATGCATCATCTCTTTAAAACCGGAAAATTCAGACACGTTGATAAGCCAAACCACGTAGGTTTCTCAGTGGGACTTGAGGGAGAAAAAAAAACAACCAAAACAGTTTCCAGTGTTTCTGACTCACTGGCTGCGACTCTGAGCCCCAGACACCCAGGTGGCCGGTGAGCTTCCTCATCAATCCATATTTTACACCGGTGGGGGATGTTAGCAGCTCTGCTCTGTCGCCTCGGCAACCGCTTCTACATTACTTACAGTAGAGAGGCAGGATCAAACTCTTTGCTGCAGGCCAGCTGGTTGTGATGGAGAACTGGAGGATGTAGATTTTTCTTTTATTCTGATGAAAAATAACTTAGTTGGAGCAAAAACAATCTAATTTAATTACACTGTTTATATCAGTACCAATGAAAGCAGTACCAATGCTTTCATACTGGGGCCTAATGATTTTGCTTTTTGGCTTTCTCTTCTAGTCCTGTGTGCCAAAAACCTGGCAAAGAAAGACTTCTTCCGTAAGTACACAACTTTTGCAACTGCTTTGTTTAAATTTCTATGTCTAGATTTCTGTTTCATTCATCTCTTTGAGGTGTTGCCCTTTAGACTTGTGGAGATTCGACATGAACACTGTAAAGTCTACTCCATTCTAGGAAGGAGACGCTGATAAGCTGTCTGGTGTAGACAACGATGGCTCTCAAGGGTCTAAATATTTGGCCATTGTGTGGATCGCCTGTGTCCTACAGGGTTTTGTCTCTTTAAATGACGTCATCTTAATTCTGATGTCGCATAAACAGGTGTTCCTCCTGGACAATCTTGAAAATAAACTCATCTTTTTATGGCGGAAACATTATTTCTCTCTCAAGGCACGACTTGCTCAAAATGCAGATGCTTCGAAAACCCTCACAGTTTTGAAAAAATAAAAAGTGAACTGATTAAAGAAAACCGCAGGCTTTAAATCTGTCCTCCTATTGCTCTCAAAATGCATCATCCCTGAGATTCAGATACACTGATATCCAAAGGTTGTCTTTTCCTGTTTGCTTTAGAATGGGTAAACCTTTAATTTCAGTGAAGTTACTGGGTTAAAAGTTAAATGTATTCTTAACAAAGGCACCAGTATCACAGTTATTAAATTTGTGTCTTTTCAACATTACCAGGAAAACACTTGGAATTTTGCTCATTTGTAATGTAAACACAGCTATTGTGGGTTGTGAGTTTAAATCAAACCCCCGTAGATTTGTATTACGACACTGAAAATGCATCGTCACTGAATCTTCAATCCACGTCCTTAAAAAGTCTTAAATATTGCTAATATTGCTTCAAATATATCGCAGCTAGCTCGTTAGCTAGCTGTTAAATTTATATGGTAGGACTAGTGTGTTGTTTTGTTTTTCCTCTGGACTTTTCTGACAGGCATAATTTGAAGTCCAATGTAAACATCTTCATTGCATTTAGTGACTAATATTGAGGCTACCGCTAACTAGCTGCTAATAAACCCTTGATTGCTGGCTAGCTTTTTTGCAACTATCATGGTTAAGTGTAAATTTATTGCCAGCTAGCTTGATTTGTTTTCACCACTGGATGATTTTTAATGCCATACGAGGCTAGAAAACTTTTAAGGTAGGCACCATGGGGGTTAAAGGTGTAGAAAACCATACGCAGTGTGAGAAACATAAAGCTGGCTCCAGTTTTTGCTGTGCTTGATTCTATTGCAGCAAATTCTCCCAACCATCCTTTATTTGTGTTTTTTATCTTAAATCTCATTCAAGGTAGCATTAAAATGGTCTTAAAAAGTCTTACATTTGACTTGACAAAACCTGCAGATACCCCATGTGGGCTCAAACTTGAGCTTTTTTTTCCCCATCTTTTTTTACAAAGTATTATCAGCGGGGACACCAATAACACCTAAGCAGTTTTTACTCTCAAAGTGGAATTAAGTAAAGTTTTATGAACTTCTGCTCCAGAAAACTTTTTTTTTTTATGCGGTTGGCACAAGAAAGGGTCGAGCAGCCGTGGACAGCTTGCACTCTTGCAGACCAAACTTCCCTGATACCTTCTTGTTGGGTGTTGGCAGAGTTTTTGTGTGTTTGGAGCAGGCTGTCATGGTGAAAGAGCATATAAAGTTACTCCGCTCTGTCGGGTGGTTTTTGCGCCTCCCATTCCTGCCCCTCCAGTGTTCAGGAGCAGAGAATACATTCACCCTGATAGCTGTCGGGGGAGTTGCACCCACAACCTAGAGTTGAGTTGAATTCAGCTTCACACGAGTCACAAACATAAGTCTCCTGCTCTGGTTTTGCACTTTGCAGAGTGTTGCACGCATTTATAAGTGGATTTTTATGTTATCTGTATTGCCCATGTGCTGCAAAGCTGGCTATAGCTCTCTGCTTGGATGAAAATGCAGCAGAAAACAATTTCTGTTCAGAATATCTCATTTATCGTGTTTATTAAGCTCAGTAAATTGAGGTCTTTGTATCAACACTGATGTTAACAGCCTCCCATAGCACTCGATGACTCAGATTTTCACTACGTACATCTTTTAAAAACTGAAAATTCTAAGTATTTGATTCTTTTTTCTTTTGTTACAGCCGTAGACAATGAAATGCACATCAATTTCTTTTCAGACATTTTTCAGACATTTGAGATAAAAAAGACATAATCAGGCATTATGTTCGTCCTAAAATGGGACTCGGTTAATGGCAAGATCTGTAATTGATTAATCATATTTTAATTGAAGACTGTATATTGACAAAATAAGCAGAAAAATCTATTAAAAAAACATTTTTGTTTCTAAATTATTGAATAAATATACATATGAGCTCAAGAGCAAAGCTATTTATTATTCATCCATCAGATTGGTGCAAAGGGCTTTTATACCCATTCAGCTCTCAAGTGTCTCAGGAACCCCTGATTATTCATGGAACTCAAGAAAATCCTTCTTTAGAAATGTGGGCTGTGACGCCCACATTAACGTTGGGGGCGTCTGCGCTCGCTGCTGCGACACGATTAGCATTGCGATGCTATTTTAGTTTCGCTGATAGGATGACTCCTTTTAGCCCATCTTGAACACGACAATAGTCTTTCCCAGCGTTACCATCAGATCATTTTTTGAAGCAAAGAAGCATCTTCGGCATTCGTAGCTGTTGTTAGCGGAAGTTGCTTGTGCGTCAGATTTACAGCCGTACCAGAAACATAATACAAAGGTTCAGTCTTTTTGATTGTTATAAAGAAAAAGACATTATTAATTGCGTTAACATTTTTAACACATTAAAATCTCTAATTATAATCGATCAGTTGTTGTAAGTGGATGTCACTTGCATGTCAGATTTGCGGCTGTACCAGAAACGCAACAAAAAGGTTCCAACTTTTTGCTTTTCAATTTTAAAAAATAAAAATGTAATTAACTGAGTCAGATATTTTTAAAATGAAAAACTATGCAATTATTTACTCAACCAAAATTATGCATTAAAGTCCCAGCTTTGGTTTCAGCTCTTTGTTCTTTAGACCAACTCCAAACCAATGCTTGTAAATGCATCAAACTTCATCTTTCAAAGAACTTTCTGACATTTTCTCAGACGATAGTCAAAGTTGAGTGTCCTTTATTAGCATTTTGAGTGAAATACCAACACAAAGACGTCCGTAACTGTAAAGTAGACGGAAAAGAGCACAGACCACAGGTTCAAGAAATTATCTTGAGAATGGTTAACCACAAAAGAATGGCAATGAGTCTAGATATGCTGGAGCAAAGCACTTGCAGCTGTAATTGTAGTGAGAGCCAAAAGCAGGGGAGCAGAATATAAACATAAACTGCAGATTAAGTGTGTAAAACAAAAAGCATAATTTATTTTTGCACAACTTTTTTGATGGTCTGTCACATAAAACTACTTGACATAAAACATGTTGATGTTTGTAGTTGCAACAAGAGAAAATCTGAAATGTTCGGAGCATATAAATCGGCCAGCTAATCAATTGGCCCAGATTTTCTTAATTTTGGGAGATCGCCGATCGGCAGATACTTGATTGGCGGATCTTATTCACCGATGCGATCCACCTCTGTAAAGGTCTGAAAATCAACCACTGTCGTCTTTTGCTCTGACATGAGAGCGATCTGACCCCTAGACCTGCCCATCAGGTCACGTGTGCAGGATTATCAATAGTCACACAACTGTTGACAAATTAGCAACTTTTCAAACCCAAAAAATTGGCAATGGCAGGTCAGCCAGAAAACCACAACTCCCTTAATATAAATACCTTTTTTTCCTTCTTAATACTTTTATTTGCCTGTATGTGTTTATAGTAACACTCTTATTTTTTCCCGCTGTGTACTCCTGTAGCTTGCAAAGACATTTTTTGTCTTTGTGCAATGACAATAACATCTGTCTATTTTTTATGCCAATGTAAGTAAAATCAGCTGTACTGTTTAGACAATTTCTACACCTTAAGAAAAGCTTTTTTGTTTTGTCAAATATTGAAACTTTTGTTGACGTAGATGTGTTGATGACGTTCTCTGGTGTTTCCTCCTCTCAGGCCTCCCCGATCCGTTTGCCAAGGTTGTCGTGGACGGTTCAGGCCAGTGCCACTCCACAGACACTGTGAGGAATACGCTTGACCCCAAGTGGAACCAACACTACGATCTGTGAGTCCCAGTGGATTTCTTTTCTTTCTTTCTTTCTTTTTTTAATGACACTTCTGACATCTGTTTTCAGAGATAAAATCCCCTCTGACTCCCCCTTTCTACCGGTTCATGCCTCACACTTCGCACGTCTGTCTTTATTTAACCTTAATGTGTCTCGGGCTAAGACGCTAACGGGACCTAATCGACAACAGACGGATGGAGTTCTGGCATCTGGCTCCTTCGGTGTGCGCGGATCCTTTACGATGACATCACGACTGAGTCTTGAAACGTCCCCCCGGAGCAGCACTTAACGGAGCGGAGACGGGCAGGATGTCTACAAACACCGCTTTCCTCCATTGACTGAAACACGTGCATGTCTTGTTGTACGACGCTTGGATTTTCCTCCCCTCCCAAAAAGACGGTCTGCCCTGTCAACAAAAAAAAAAAAGAAAATGGGAAAAAAAAAAAAAAAAAAAAAAAAAAGAATTTTATTTTTAAATTTTCAAGCGTTGGCCCCGGTTTTAACAAACCGTCAAACTTGGCAAACAACGGGGGGGGGCACGGGTGTCATTTTGTTTGGTTGCCGTGGATACGAGACTCTCTC
This sequence comes from Poeciliopsis paucimaculata, assembly GCA_903067055.1. Classification (NCBI taxonomy): domain Eukaryota; kingdom Metazoa; phylum Chordata; class Actinopteri; order Cyprinodontiformes; family Poeciliidae; genus Poeciliopsis; species Poeciliopsis paucimaculata. Next base: position 27,202 of record CAEGAD010059923.1, read on the forward strand.
GCTCCCTCTTCTCTCGCTCCCTCTTCTCTCTGTCTCTCTTGCTTTTTTTTGGCAAAGCCGTTAAAAGAGCAGCTCGTGTCGCGTCCGACAGGAGGGGAAAGGGAGGAAATGTCACGTGCGCATTCAGACTGGAGAGCAGGGATCAGCTCGCCGCGTTTTAACTCGTCCCACGGGTCTGCAGATACAGCCGGCTGGAGTTCACACGAAGACGCGATCCGTCTACCATCAATGTTTCACCGGCTGCCGGTGTTTACTTGTGTGACCGGCTAAGGTATTCCCAGGTGGTGCGGCGAAGGAAAGAGCTTTCAGTTATCAAGGAACTGCTTCATGCGTTTGTTTTTTTTTTTTTTGTCTTGTTCTCTTTTAAAACCCACAAATACAACATTTTAATTCCGGAAAATTTTAAACTTGATGAGACTTTTGTTCTTTTCTTTTTTCTCTTCACATAGTAACCATTTAAATTCCAAAGTAATGGCTGAAGTCCTTTTTTTTCTTTAAAAAAAAAAAGGAAAAACAAAAGACCACCACCCTTTTCTTTCCAAAAGATGTTTTAGGCAAATAAATTCCTTTTTGCAAAAACAAAAAAAAAAAGAAAAGAAAATTAGGAAGGTGACTTTACAGTAGATTACACAAACACTGAATTGGTCATCTGACTTAAGTAAAAAAAAAAAAAAAAGAAAATGAAAAACATGTCACACTCCACAGCCTGTGTGGATTTGCTCATATCACTCTTTTTTTCCTCTTTCTATCTGGATTTTGTTTGTCAAAACAAACATATAAAGGCGAGAGAGAAGAAGGTGGAGCATTATGTGGAACCATAGATCAACATTACAATAGACTGAGTCAGTGAATCCTGGTAATAAAGTGCTAACTAGAATCAAGTGGCATTCTGTCTTAATGTTTTATTATTGTTCATTTTCCCTGTTTATTCAAATTTTTGAAAAATAAATGTATCTTTAAATGGACTGTGAAGGTTACTTTTACCATTTTGTAAATGTCTGCCACTATCTGATCCATTCTTGGGCGATTTGTTTTTTTCTACACTACCTTTTTTTTTTTTTTTTGTGATTGCCTTTTGTCCAGCCGCTCCAACAATATCTCTATAGCCTCACATATTTAAAATACGTTTTCCCAACACTGAGATTTTAAAAGTCAGAATATGACATCGCAGAGTTTAGCTAGTTTTTTTTTTATTTTAGCCCCCCCTCCCCGTCCTGAGTGTGTTTTTGTGTGTTTCTAGGCCTGTGGTGAGCCGCAGCCAGCAAACTGGCCCGTGAACTCTGACCCTTCAGCAATGTTGCAGGATGTGGCCGGCGTGCCAAAGATAGTAGACGCAGTCTGGCTTCTTTTCTCTCACACTCAATCTCCCTGCACTGGATTTGTGTAAAAAACGGATCTGTTCAAATAAAAAAAACAAGGAAAAACTCAGGACGTTGAGTAAGTTTAAACAAAATAGCAACCGTTTGTCAGCCGGAGATGCTTGCCCCTCCAGTTAATTTCTGAAACGTTCATTAGCTAGAAGCGTTTCAGCCACGCTCCTGGGAGTGTCCGCTCTATCACGTTGGGTTAATAAAGAGTCCTCCAGATACTGTGTTAACAAACGCTTTTGCGGCATTAAGTGCCCTATGTAATGGAAAATTGCGCGCGCCCACTCATCCAGCCAGCTTCTTGTGACCATCTGAGCCGTTTGCTGAAGAGCTAAACTGCGAGCTGTTAATTCACAGTGGTATTTGTAAGCCAAATCAATACCTCTTGTCAAGTGAAGCATTTGTTTCTTCTTTTATTAGTTTCATTTACCTTCGCCCTTTGGTGTGCCAACCATAAAAATGATGCGAGAGCATAATTCAGCAATCTAAATGTGCAGTTGTTTGTGTCATCGTGCAGAAGCAAAACAAAATCCATTTTTAATGCCTTGCAGAAGCGTTCATGTCCTTCTGATGTTTTCCCACATTACAACTACAAGCTTTAATATATTCTATGATTTTATGTGATGGAGCAACACAGTTATCGATGCTGCTTCATGGTGGCCAGCATTTTTAAAGCGGTGTTGTGAACTTGTGTCCCGCCCCCTTTACTCTGCCACTAAAAAAAACCCAGTGGAACCAGCTATGTAGTCTGGAATTTAATTTCACAATTTTGTGGAAAAAGCTAAAAATAGAAAAAGAAGTTTGTATTTTTCTTATATTTTCCCCCAGTGTTGAAAAAGTGTTGTCTCTCTCATTTTCTTTCCTTCTTTATTTCTGTCTTTCAGCCTGCATGTTTCTTTCCGACTTTTCTTTCTTTCTTTCTTTTTGTCTATCTCTGTGCCTGTCTTTCTGCTTCTCTCTTTCTGTCGTCACTTTGTTTCTGTCTGTTTTTCTTTCTTTCTTGCCATTTCTTTCTGCTTGTCTTTCTTCCTTTCTGATTTTGTCTTTTTATCTCTTTCTTTCTGTCTTTGTCTTTCTATCTTCCTCCCTGTCTTTCTTTCTGTTTCTTTCTTGCAGAAACTTTCTTTCTGACTTTGTCTATCCTGCTTTCTGCTTCTATCTTTCTGTCTTTCTTCGATGAGTTCAGTCGACTCACATCCATGTTTCTGCAGAACTACAGAGACATGGCTGTCCACCTAAAACAACAGGCTAAAGAAAGAGGGCAGGAATAAGAGATCTCTGGAGGAGCTGCAGAGATGCAGAGCTAACATTGGGGAATCTGTTATATAGGAACGCTGTTGGATCTTCACTGTACAAATCTAGTCTTTCTAGAAAAGTGCCAAGGAGAAAGCTCCTGTTGAAGCAAAACCTTTCAGAATCTTGTTTGCTGTTTTCCAAAAGCCATGTGAGGGACACAGGAAAAAAGTGTTAAATAATGCTCCATGTTACTATTTATAGCAGAAAACTAACACTGTGCATCCACTAAATGTTCTATCTTTTTGTTGATCTCTCCTAAAGGGGCAATATCATGTAAAAATCAACTTTTTTATGTTGTAATGTTATTCCTTCCTCAAAATCAGACCAGGAGTGCTGCTTTCAATCTTCCAAGAAAGTTTGAGAAATCATTCAATCTCCGTGGCAACCATTCAGCTGTAGGAAACACCTGGGTGGACTTAGTGCCGCCTTCAAATCGCACTTCCTCCTCGGAGCTGCAGTTTCCAAACTTCAGATTTTCAGCCATATGGAGCCCCAATCAGCTTCTTCAGACTAGCCAGCAGCATTTAGCAAGCATCTGGTTGAATTGCACATCAGCTAGAACTCATTGTAGGAACTACTTTTCGGTGAAACGCTGGGAAAAACTGTTAAAGGATTAATAGAGGAGCCATGTTGTAATGACTTCCTGAAGAAGGAGTTTCAGAAAGAGCAGGAGCTTTTTAAAGAGACAGAAGCCCAATTCCAAGGTGTTAAATCAGGAAGTAGAATTTCTTTTAAATCAAATTTTATATATAGAACATTTTGTAACAATTGCAGGTAACATGGTTACTTGATTGTGCTACAAAATGGCACTTTGTTGCTGGGAAGCACATAATACTGCCCTTTTAAAGTCTTGATAAATACAGTTAGTGGTTGCAAAGAGGTGTAAAAATGTCTGCGATGCACTGTACTGCTTATTTATTCCAGCCTGTTTTCATGCTGCAGCCCTACAGAGAGACTGTCATAATTAACCATACAGTAGAGAATTATGGATCTATGGAGTGCCACTCCGAGAGAAACGTCAGGTTGTGGTGCCAACTTCTGTATGCTAATTGCATAAGATTTATTCTCCTTGCATTTTAATATCATATCCATACCCTGGTTTTCCTTTTACTGTGACCAAAAAAACAAACAACAAAAAAAAAAAAACTAACTTTGAATGTAATGGAAACGGTGCATCTAGTTCTAAAAATCTGCTGCCTGTTTTATGGTCAAGCTCACTTTTATCATCGGGACTCTGCTTGGTTTTATTGTCTACGACTGCGTTAAAATTCTTCGCCAGTCTAATGAATTTTACAACACGAAGGGTGATCCAAACGACTGCGTCTTTTGTTTTTGTTTTTTTTCCTCGCTCATATCCACGTCCCTCCCATCGTGTCTGACTTGACGGAGCGGCTCTCTTCCCATCGCACCCCAGACAGGCATTTGGCACGCGCTCAAAACGTCCAGACGTCTTACTCACAGCCCCATTGTTTCGGATCCCTCTTGGTGAAAATCAGCGGCGTAATTACACAGGGGACGCGGCTCTGCAAATCGCTCAGACGATTCGCTTTAAGCCGAGGGAGGGGAGGGAGCCCACCCGAGCAGATGTGCCACGACAAGTTCACATGGCGACTTTCTTTTTTTCTTTTTTCTTTTTTCCCCTCCTCGCAGCCCGGCCTCACACATTCACACACGAGGGAGAACCTCATTAGAGCTCGTTAGAGCTAAAGTCCAGCAGCAGACAGACATAAACAATAAATAAACCCACTTTTTTGCTAAATGTGTCTTTCATTTCCAATATGTATCTTGGCTGCTGTGACTTGTTTGAGCTGCCGGCTCCGGTTTATTTATTTTTACTGACCCCAGAAGGCAGGCCAGTTGTTTCGTTGTTGTTTCTGCCAACAGCAGTAGCCCGGGTAAGATGGCGGGCATGTCGGTCTGTTTGTTTTTTCTTTGGTGTTACGTCAATTAGTTGCGGTGTTACCATAATTTTAGCCTTTATTGCTCTAACTGATTAATTGAAGTGATTGTTGTTTGCAATTTGAAATAATTCTTCCGGAGTTCCTCGAAAAAGTTTTCATTCCCTTGAACGCGAAATAGCACGTGATTTAAAAAGAGGAAGGAAAATTATATGACCTTTTTTTTTTTTTGGTTTTTCATTCTTTGCCAACAAAAATCTGAAAAGTGTGGTGTACGTTTGGAGTTACTGCTTTAGCTGCAGCTCCACCTTCTTTCCACATTTAGGGAGTGATAATTCTTCCCTGCAAAAAAGGTCAGACTCAGAGGGATTGGATAGAGAGAATTAGTGAATATTTTTAAAAATCTTGACGTCGATTCAAAGAAGTATTTATTTCTTTACTTTGACTTTGATTGGGACCTTTTAATCTATCCATCCATCCATCCATCCATTATCTGTTCACCGTTGTCCCGAGTGGGGTCGGGAGTTTCTGGTGCCAATCTCTAGCTGCGTTCCGGGCGAGAGGCGACGTCACCCTCGACAGGTCGCCGCTGTCTGTCGAAGCCTTTTAATCTAAAGCTTTCATTGAAGTTGATTCTGATTTATTGTGTAAACTACATTAACTCTTTGAAGAACATTTCATTTCCCTTTGGGTTCAATAAAGGATTTTTGGATTTGAATTTGAGTTTTATAAATTCCAATTAATAATATAAAAAGAAAACAACAAAACTGACAGTATTATCAGAAAATAATGATTAATTAAATTGAACTCCATTAATTTGGCAAGTGTTTGAATTTTCACTTTGCGGTTTGAGTACGAATGCACGCCACTCTTTCCGTTTATCCACTACTTTGAGTTGGTCCATCACATAAAATTCCAATTAAGTGTAAGTTTGTGGTTGTGACTTAATTAAATGGACTCAAATGCTTATTACCGTATTTTTCCCATAGCAATCATTCAGCTGTGCGAAACACCTAGGTGAATCTAGCTCCACCTTCGATAACGAAGCTCCTCCTCAGAGATGCCATTTCAAAGCTCCCACCTCCCATGACACTCCCACTCAGTTCCTTCAGACTAGCCAGCAGCAATTAGCAAACAGCCTGTAGTGTCTACACTACCAAGGTGTTAGACTACGGTTAATGTTGGACCATTAACCTTCAATGCGACGTTGGTAAAAACACTGTTGAAGTGTTAATAGAGGAGCGCTGCCATGATGACTTCCTGGTGGAGTTTCAGAAAGAGCAGGAGCTTCTTAAAGAGACAGAGACCCAATTTTAATGCTTTAAATTACAAACTCAAAGTTCTTTGAAGCCATATTTCATATCTGCAGAATTTTCATAAGAATTGAAGGTAACATAGTTACTTGATTTTCCTGTAAAAATGATACTTAATGGCAGTAAAATACATTACTGCCCCTTTAACAATTTCTAAATGAATACAACTTATACTCCAGTACTTTTACATGTTTTTTTCATTTTCATGCCACATTTTTTCACTAATTCAACCAACATATAGTCTAGAAAATACGGTAATGGCTTTCTTGAAGGGGAAATGACTTCTTCTTGCCTCATCATGAGCTTGAACCTTTAGTTAGCCTAAAACCTTCCTGAATAAGCCTTTAGTTTACCATTCGCCTCAGAGCGCTGGTGCTGCAAGGCGGGTTCACAGATCAGTCACTGGTTCTTCTGTTAGCATGTCCTTGATGAGGTACAGCTGGTGTGTCACTGTACAGCATTACGCTGCTGCTCTTTATCTCCTTTCCTACAGTCCCGTCCCGCTCTTCCTGCTGGGAACGTTATAAAAGACTCAAAGGGTTCACACTTTGCCTGTCATGCTCCATCACACGCTAAGATGCTCAGGGCCAGATTTACACGTTCACACCCGCCGACTGGAAAATCCCCTCGAGCCGCCACACCTTCCTCTTCCTCGTCTGTCTCCATGTCCCGAGTGTCGTCCTTGATGCAGAGCTTTGTTTGTGGCCCCTATTGTTGGAAGTCTGTCTGGTAGGGGAGGGAGGGACCAGGACATCCTCAGTGAACTTCATGATAGATCTGGCGAACGCATCGTTGTCCGCCTTCATCCTAACGTTGTTTATGGTTTGTAAGCAAACATCCGTTCTGCTCCCGTTTCACCTCAGGTACATCGGGAAATCGGATTCAATCACCATCAGCGTGTGGAACCACAAGAAGATTCATAAGAAGCAAGGGGCTGGGTTCCTGGGCTGTGTCCGCCTTCTGTCTAATGCCATCAACCGCCTTAAAGACACAGGCTGTAAGTATCAGTGACGCTTCAAAGTAGCAATTTGCCTCAAGACAACTGCAGTTTTTCACCTTCTTCATCGCTTTTCAAAGTAGGTCTCTTTGGTTTCAAGTAGAACAATTAGCTTTATATGTTTATCATGTTTCCTGTGTTATATATATGGTGCAAATATACCAAATAAATTGTGCTGACTTTTAGAATTTGTAACAAAATCTAACATTTTGCAATTGAAAGGTAATAATTATTGTAAGTGTCAGTGGTGGCATTGCTAGCTGAAATGCTACTTTCGCTAACCCAAAAGCACTAAATACCAACTTTAGCTCCGCTAATGCTAAAGCGCTGCACCAACACTGTACATGGGGGAAGCTAATGCTAAAGCGCTAATTTCAATTGAGATTATATATCCCCTTGAAAAACTACAACCCTCAAGAAGACATTAATTTTGACGTTATAATTGACATGTTCTGTGATACTCTGAGCTGTTGTATTTTTATATCTCGTTCTCTACAGCTAGTTTTATTTTGTTCTTAAATGTTTCTTGTTTGAAATAAAGTCATTGGAAAGAACGAAGAATGTGAGGAGAGGAAACGCAACTACTGCATCTTCAACCACTTCAAAATAAGAGCACAAATATAATTATAAATTAGCGCTTTAGAATATATCCAGAAAATTTTTTTTCGGGGATGCTAAATGTTTCCAACGTTAGCAAAAGCGCCAAACAGCAATTTAGCTCTGCTATTAGCATGTTAGCGGAAATGTCCCCACCACTGCAGAGATTCATAGATGACCTGAACTCAATATGTTAATTATGAGGCTCCAGCTGCCATTATGAAAGCTTACCAAACAGGCATAAGCTGCTATGAAATGAAACATGACATGCCATTTCTTTTCTTCACTCCAAAATGGCCGTGGTTTTCTCCATGGTCATTTTGGCCAAACGCTTCAAGTTTAGTTTCATCAGACCACAGCATATATCCCAGAAACACGGTTCTTTGTCTCTGTGTGCAAACTGTAACCTGGTTTTTTGTGTTAATGGCTTCTTCCTGAACATTTTAATGGCTATTTTAATGGTTATTGCTTACATATAACTATTTGAACAAGTGATATATACTGGCTAATTTCTTTTTTATTATTATTATTTTATTTTATGCACACAATTCAGTCAAATCAGAAGCTTACAAAGGCTTGACATTATCTGGGCTTTCCCATGTAGTAAAAAAATATTGTAATCTACACTTTTTACTCTTAGCAGCAAAAATGTCTCAGATTATTCAGGTATTTGGCAAATGTAGATATTTATTGTACGTAAAATGTGGAGTTCCGCCATTTGTTTCACTTTTTGCCCTTAAACTGTTTCTTTGGAACTCTCTGCCATAGCAAACATTTTCTATGTTCACACACACATTATCATGTTTTATAAAACAGTTTAAACTTTTTAAACATTTGTACTCACAAATAGACAGGAAGAAGCTGAAATTGAACCTACAACCTTTCGATCCCAAGATAAGTACTTTACTCACAGAGCCACAGTCATCCCCCGTATCATATTGTTTATCGTGATGCATTTGTTGTAATAATTTTGATTTATCGGAATAAATTTCATTTAATAATTGTCCGTATTGTCACCATTGATAGTTTTACTATTTTTTTCATTGCTTGTTCAATGAAAATGTCAATAAACATCAATAAATTTGCAAATACCTTTGCAGTCGTGACTGGTGTCCTAAAGAAGCCAGTTACAAATGGGAATGATTTTCAAAAGCAGCTTTTGTGTTTTGGGGGCCATAATTGCTGTGGCGCAAAGAGATGAATAGTTCTTATTGTCACCTTTAAGGCTGTCACGATAATACCACTAAATGTCACCCACCCATAACCGAAACATCAATACAACGTTGAGGAGTAGTTGCCGATCACGTCCCAATCTACTCGGTGCATCTGACAGCGGCCTAACTGGACTGTGAAAAGGGTCGGCCAGAACAGCAAGAGCTGCTCAGCATCACCCTGCAATTACAGTAAAAAAAGAAAAAAGCGCCTCATGTCAGAAGTTAGCCGGGTGAACGAGACAGAGGCTTCCGTAATATGTCTTCTTCTAACAGCCGGGGCCGGACAGATTTAGCTGACGACACGGCAGCAGTCTGGAGGTTGTGTTTTGAGCTGGTACCTGCTCTGTGGGTCTGCGGTCTTGTTGGCTGAACTGGGAAAGAATCCCGTAACTTTTCCTAGAAACTCCTGACACGGTTTTTCTGAAGCGACACAGGAAACCTGAAGTTTATGCAGCAGCTGTGAGTGGTTTGCTTTTGCATTTCCCACTTTTTTTTTTCTTCTTTCTTTTCCTCTCCTCCCCTAGTCCTCGCCCCTCGGTTTCCCCTCCAGTCTCGTCCATGAGGTGGTAGAATGTGTGTGAGCGCGCGCACACACACACACACACACACACACACGCACGCAAGCAAACGAAATGCCATTGTGACTAACCTCCATCTCCGTCTGCCGATCTAGACAACCGGTCATTTTGCACAGACATACATAATTGTACAGCTATTTATGTTTAAGCGCAGATTTGTAGTTTTCTCTCTGTTGTGGTCTTCGTCATTCTTGTTTTTTCTGCATTTACCGTCACTTGCCCCTCCACAAGCCCTGGAAATGACATTGACTGTAACATTGGTGTATAATTGCAGAGTGTCTTTGCTTCTCTGGAACAGATATGTATGACTGTGCAAATGTAATTGTTCTTGTGAAATTATTCACACACCAACAACATTTTTGCATTTTGTTCACTGAGGGGCGCACCAGTTGTAGTCTTCTGTTCGATCACCAATCTTAAAAAAGCCTGACCTGCTGATTCCGATATTGGCCGAAACCGTCTGTTGAAACATTTTTTAATAGTTGACACATCTTAGTTGACAACAGCGGCAGATTTTTCACACCTTTTCGGAGGTTGACAGGATCACTTGATGTGATCGGTTTCACATCCAAGTATCGGCCTTTCACTCAAAATGAAGGAAATCAGAGCCTGTCAATAGCTACATCAACAAATTTAATAATATATCATTTTGAGGAAAAATGCATGTAATTCCAATTTTTGGGGGATCAGCCTTGTGTGTTTTTTTTTTTATGAGGTAAAGTTTTTAAGGTCACAGGATATTTAAAAATTATCACTAGGTAATTATATGTTATTGGAGGACATTATTAAAAATACCAGTTTATAAAGTCAGTGTTTAATTGACTTTATAGTTAGTTAAGGACTAACTATAAAGTCTTAAAAATGACAGAAGTTCCCCCACCCCCTTTGAAAATAAATAAACAAACAATGCTAAGCCTGGTTAGGGGAGCAACTAAAACCTGGTGGCCCGCCAGGCTTATAATACACAAGGGGAAACACTGTATACCAGGAGTGTGCAAAGTGCTGCTCAGGAGTCTTTTGTGGCCCTTTAAATTAATTCAGTCTGATCTCAGTTCAAGAAAGGCACAAATTCTCCAAACTTAATATTTGAGAATTTTAAATTCTCCAAATTTAATTCAAAGTCTCCCTCTGAGACTTTGTAATCTTTTTTTCTCAGGATAAGATTTTCTATGGGAAGTTTATAACTTCTTAAACAGTTAGTGTTAAGTACAACACCAATTTTCTTTCTTTGCGTTAGCTTTTTTATTTCATCATTCGTGCCACAGGCATCTAGCTAGTTTTTGTTTTTTGGGTTTTGTTTTACTTTTTGGGGACACCCCTGCATTATGTTTGGCTAAATACAACAAAGATTGCTTAATAAAATTATCATTTTGGGAATAAACCAAAAACATTTTGTAGACTTGACTGGAAAATAATAAGCCCAAAAGTCAAATGATTGCATACATTTTACAGGTAAAAGAGAAAAAAATATATATATATTTTTGTGTTTTTAATTGGGGTGGGAGGACTTTGGCCCCTGAATACTTTCAATGTAAGAATTTTGGCCCATGATGTAAAAAGCTTGGACATTTTTCCAGGAAGAAAATCTGTTGGAGTTCTGTGTTTTTGTTTTTTGTAAAAAGTGAAAGTTTTTCATTGAAGTTTTGAAAAATGACACCGGAGGGCTAAATTTGTACCATTATTTAACCGCGGTTGGGGTAGATTCAAAGGGCCACACACGTTGGACACCCCCGTCGTTAACCAAGCCGCATTTATCCATCCACTTAGCAATGATACCCTATTTTTGTGTTGAGCTTTCATTTAAAAAAAAAAATCCCAGTAAAATATAAGTTTGTGATTGTCCAAAGAGTATTAATAGTCTCCCAAAGAATATTCTTTTAAAAAAGTGTTTTTGTGTGTGTGTTTGTTTTTCCGGTGTAAGTGTTTTCTGTTTTCTGTTTCCTCTGAGGCTGCTAACCTTCCACCAGCCTTGTAACGATTTGACCATTTTGGTCCCTGTTTAGTCTGGGCGGACATCCTGAGCTGATCTGCATGACACCCAGACAGGAGAGAACAGATAGTGGCATTTTTTCATGTCTGCAGGCAACTTGGACATTTTTTTTTCTCTCTGCTGTGTGTGTATTTTTTTTTTTTTCTCTCTTTCTCCCTCGCTCTGAAATTCCTCAGACTTTAAGCAAAAGTTCAGACAAAAGAGCTTCCAGACTTTGGCGGGGGGGTTCATGTGCACGCCGAGGCCGAGCGGAATGGCGCACGCCTCGTGCTGAAATCCGTCAAACGTTTGACCCCGCCACGTTTGAACCGAAGCCCGCGCCGTACCGAAAGCCTCGGTGAGACTTTACGGCCCGTGGCTGTTCCATCTGTTCTCTGGCACGGCCCCGAGCCGCGGCGTTTCAGACGGGAGAAATGAGAGATGGATAATGAGGGAGGGGGGAGGACGACTATTGAGTGATGTAAACGATACGCTGCCGTGGGACTCGTCCAAGCAGCGCGGAACGCGTCCAAACACATGCTGGTTTACATGTATCTCTCTCTCGCATGAATCCTTTCTTCTCCTCCGGTTCCAGATTGTTCTCTCCTCTCTCTCTCTGTTTTTTTTTTTTTTATCTCTGTTTTCATTCCTGTCTGTCTGATTGTGCTGTTTTTCACTCATTGCGCTTCTTCTGTTTTTGATCTTCAACAGACCAGAGACTAGACTTGAACAAGCTGAGCCCCAACGACAGTGACACAGTCCGGGGGCAGATTGTAGGTAAGTGCGGCGAAGGACTCGACAGGAAAAAAATTTACGTTTTCTGAAATCACAGGCTCTGATGGTAATCGGATTACAATTTTAGGCTAAAAAACTGGGAAAAATCCAGCCTTTAATTTGAGTACGATGAAAAAAAATGTGGGATTTAAGGCTTAGAGCTGGGAAGTGTGGTAGGCCTGCGTCCAGCAAACAAACTTTGCCGGACGATAAATTGTTCCAGAAGTTATTGCGATAAATGATAATATTGTTTATCTGATCTACTCTTGCCATCAGAAGAAATGCACCACTTCCAACCAAAAACAACCAATCAGAGCCAGGAGGAGGGTCTCAGTGCTGTTAATCAACCTCATGTAATCGTTTCTAAATGTGCTAATTATAGCGAAACGACTCATTGTTACAGGAAAACAGTTTATCTCCCGTCAACGGTGGCTGTGCTAACTAGCTTTAACATTCACAATAGGCTAGGCTAGCCACAGCATAGACCGCTATTGCTGATTGACAGCGCTAAGACCCGCCTCTTGGCTCTGATTGGTTGTTTCTAGACAGCACCAAAAGAGCTTAAAGGGGCTCAATATTTTTCACAGATCATCTCTTACACTAAACTGTCGCAACATGATGACAGTTTCAACAAATATATTAAAATAAGATACTTTTTATAAAAGTTACATTACATACTGCAGCTTTAATATTAATAAAAGACAGCACTAGTTCCATTGGCAGATTATTTCACATATACCAAGACATTTTTCGAAGGGAAATAACCTACCAGTTGAACTTGTACTTTTTTATTTTTTTTACATAAGTTACAAGTAGGTTAGCTTTGTCCTATTCCAAGTGTGTTAATCTATTTGATCTAGAAACTAGATCAAAAATACTTGGTAAGATTGTGTATTTTCAGTGTGGAAAAAGAAATCTACTGCATAAAATCCACCTCCATTGCCGCTTTGGATTTTGATGTTAGCCATTTTCCTATTATTTTTAAAAACCTACGCAGTTTGTTTTTTTTTCCATCCTTTTGTTTTTCAATTTTGAAAAGTCTGGTATCTGCTGTCTAGTAACCCTAGCATCTGCATCTGCCTGCCATGTGTTCCTGCAGTGAGCCTGCAGTCGAGGGACCGCATCGGCACCGGAGGCCCTGTGGTGGACTGCAGTCGGCTGTTCGACAACGACCTTCCAGATGGGTGAGTGAGGGCGAAGCCTCTTCGGTTTCTCTCTCAGCCGCTGCGAGTCGCACACAACCACGCGCTCGCTCACACAGCGCGTAGGGCACGACCAATGTAAGAATGCGAGGTTGGCGTGTCGGCTCACCGCTGTGTATGTGTGTGTGTGTTTCTGCCGCCAGCTGGGAGGAGAGGAGGACGGCGTCTGGACGGATCCAGTACTTGAACCACATCACACGCACCACGCAGTGGGAGAGGCCGACCAGGTGAGTTGGAATCCCAAACCCGACTTCTTTAGCGTTAAACGGCAGGAAGTCCACGGGAAACCTCGCCGTCTGACCTCGGTTGATCCCAAATAGAAAATAAAAACCTTGGGGAGAACCGAAGTGAGTCTCAGGAAAAACTGAAACATCTCGTTTTGCATCCTGAGGGAGAACATTTCCATGGCACATATTTTATGTATACTTGCATTCTTTGTTTAATCAAGGCGTCACGTTCACTTCCATCCCTCCCCTCCGCTCTAACCTTCTTTTTCCCGCCAACTCTCAGGCCCGCGTCGGAGTACTCCAGCCCCGGACGGCCGCTCAGCTGCATCGTAGACGAGAACACGCCCGTTAGCACGAACGGCGCCACGCCCACCACCGCGTTGCCTCCGAGTGACGGCGACCAGCGAGTCCAGGAGAGGCGGGTGCGGTCGCAGCGGCATCGCAACTATATGAGCAGAACCCACCTGCACATGCACCCGGACCTTCCTGAGGGATATGGTGAGCGGAACGGCAACGCCACATAAAACACACACACACACACACTCTTTAACTTACTGCACTTTGCAAAAGGTCTTTGACAAGGTTGTTTCAACACGTGAACAACTTTGATCTAACTCCCTGGTTCTCAAACGGTGCTACTTCTGCTACCAGAGTCTGACTTACGAGGAGGTGGATCCCTGGGTTTGAGCCATTTTTGGTCCCCTGTTCACTGAGGGAGAAATTTTTTATTAATGCAAATTACAATACATTATTAATAGGTAGTCCTATTCATAAGCAAGTATGAATTGATGCATGGTAGTGGCTCCATGTTGTTTCCAAACAAAACGTACTATAATTTCATAATTTTCAAATACTTCAGTTTTGTTTATAGTCGCAAAAATCACTAAATATTAATACAATTCACCTGACATAGATGTGTGAGTTTTATATAAAGTACAATAAAATTCTTCCAGAACAGAAACGTTTAGTTTTTATTACTACTTAGAAACTGTGGAGTACTCATTACGTTTACAAATTTAGGACACACTTACAAGTTCCAGAGAATACTTACTTATTATCTAGAAGCCCAGAAAAAAAATTAGAATGAACTTAGAATCCAGAAAAACTACTTGAGAAACTAGGTTTTAGACTCCCATTCTTCCAAACCAGAAAAGAAATTAGGCCAGAGGATACATACTTACTTATCTAGCAACCATGAACAGGAATATCTAGTTTACAAACTTTGGGTCAACATTATCGGTTTCTTTTCTTCTTTTCCTCTTTCCTTTGGTTTGTTATTTTGTTTGTATTTCCTTTCAATTGCCTTGTTGCTGAGAATATGCTACATGAATAAAATTACCTTACCTTACAATGCAAAATATGTATTTATTAAAAAAAAAAAAAATCCCCCAAATATTGGCGCCCTTTGCTTCTGCCCATTTAGAATTAGCTATTTACAATTTGAAACTAAAGCAAATTAGCTGTAATGCAGAGATAATAAACCAAAAATAGTTATAAAATGGACTAATTGTTTTAGACGGCTGATTCTCATAAGGGAAGTGAAGTCTGAACAAAATCCGGGTTTTTTTAGCGTTTTTGCTAAAATGCTAAAATAATTGTGAGTAAACTCACAATTATGCATTAGCGCAAAAATCTGTTGAATTTGCGCAAATTTCCACAATCGCAGAATCACGACAAACCCGGAAGAGCCGATTGACAGAATCGGCTTTGATTTGATTGATAAAATAATATTTAAGCAATTCAAATATCTTGACAGCTCTGTTCATGTGCTGACCCTTTAGAGACTCACATGAGAAGCTACAACAGGCTGAATTTGGCCTTGAGTTTGACACGTGGTCTAATAGAAGTTGTTACAAGCTTGGCAGCAGCCACTCTGCCCTCCTCCCCGCTTCCTTTTTCAGCCCACAGTGAAACAGATGCATTCATGTAAAAGATAGCGCAGAGACAAGCTGCAGTCGCTCCCTAAAGTCCGGAGAAGGTTTGTTTTACCTCACAGTGAAGGAGGAACTGAGTTTAGGAGGCTCTCTGTGGCTGTCTACTCCTTCAGATAGGCTGTCTGATTTATTTATCTGACAATAAATCAGCATGATAGACTCGTGGGAATACGTACAGTCACTTTTGTTCTGAATATGCAGAATTGGGATCTGATTGTTTCTTTATAAAACAGAGGTCAAGCAAAAATGATTCAGCACTAATGTTGCACCGCAGTCGTGCGGTGGAAACATTAGAGGGGAAAGTGTAACTGGACGCCGAGGGTACTTCCTGTGCCCTGCGGTCTCGCAGCTCGGTGTTAGGATATCATCGGCATGGCGTAACAGTCCTGGCATGTCTGAGAAAGCATTTCGCCAGCTGGACAGGCGAGCGATGATACGCGTCACCCCCTTCAACCACTGATTCCTGGAGCCTCATGTGAAGCATTTCGCGATGCAGCTCTTGACAGGAACAGGAAGGTAGACGCAGCGAAGACGGTGGCAGAGGACAGGAAATCTCCGTCGGGCAGTGATGAATGAGCTCACCAACTGAAAAGTCAGACGTCCCTCCTGCCTCTCCCCCCTCCACATCTTGTCTCTCACCTCCTCCCTGTTGGCCGTCGTTTGGGATCTCGGCCGACTCGAGCCGTCCTTTCATCTCCCATCTGTCAGATCGCTCTCGTACGCTGACAGATTGGGTACAAGCTGTCTGCATGTGGAATACGAATTCAACTTTGGAGAAGGGCTTTTAATTGACGGTTGAGACGACGCGATTAACCCCTTTACATTTTTGTCGATGTCTTTTCACAGAGCAAAGGACGACGCAGCAAGGTCAAGTTTACTTCCTCCACACTCAGACGGGCGTCAGCACATGGCATGACCCCAGAGTACCCAGGTATGAGTTACGCAATCACCACTTCTGTTTTCTACGTCACATCTAATATTTTCATTTAGCTCTTAACTAGAACTGAAACAATTAATCACATTAATCGCAGTGAATCGATTATTGAAGTAATCATGAACTAGTTTAGCAATCGATTAATCAAATTAATCATGATGAATCGATTATTGGAGTAATCATCAACTTGTTTAGTAATCGGTTAATCAGATTAATTATGATGAATCAATTATTACAATAATTGTCAACTAATTTAGTCATCAATTGTCAACTGGATTATACAGACTGAAAAAAATGGCTGAACTTATTCAGAGAAGTAATTGATCCAAAACTGTGCAATTTTTTATTTTTATTTTTTTACATTTTGCAGATTCAAATCAGTCTTTGAAAATATATTCTACCTAAACTCCTCCAGCACCACGGTTTTCGCTTCACCTGGTTCAAGAAAAGAAATGTTTCTTATTAAACACATTTTGCTCTCCGATTTATTAGTTAATCCAAAAAATACTGAACAGATAAACCCTACACTGCGTTCATGTTAAGTCAAGCAGGAACGACAGAGCTTTCCACATGTTGATGTTAGGCGTATTTTTTTGCATCCTTTCCTACAAATGGCCAAGCGTTGAGTAAAATATTCTGTTGTTGCATTTTACACAATAAAATGTTTGTTTTGGTGATTAAAAAAATGAATCGGGTTGTTTGTTTATTTGCGTCTTCTGATGTACGTCTAATGCATAAAACAGACCGAAATAAAAAATCTTCAAAACAAGCCAAATATTACAAACAAGGTTGTAAGAACCGTGTTTCATGAAGTAATGTCTCTAGCACAGACCTTAAATCTGTGCGCTCTGATTGGTCATAAGTTTACTCTGAGCGAGTCATGTCACACAGACCTTCCATACCTGGACTTAAATCAAATGGCCATTTTTAAATCATTGTTTTGTTTTTTTATTATTATTAAAGCATCCAACTTTTACATCACTGTACGCGACAGAATCCTAATATTTCAGCCGGGACGTGGCTGAGAATATAAAATAAAAGATGAAACCAGCGCAGCAGATGTTTCGATGGGTGGTCTGTTTAATAACGCCGTGCTTGCGAAGATTTCCACCGCATCTCTTTCAACGCACTCCGCGGAAACCAACGCCGTTTACATCCGCATCATCAACTTACAAACAGCCCAACAGCCGGCGTCGATACGTTATGTTGTCGGCTTCCATTTCCCAGCGAGTTCCGATGCAAACACACACGTTGACATGTGCAGCGTCCATTTTCCCCCCGTCCCACATAAACACAGCTCGCTTTGATTGTTCTCAACGGAGTCTGATGGTGAGTCGGATGGAAAATTATAATATAAACAACCACGCTAAAAAGCAATCCAAAAATAGGGGGCTGAAATCTCAGCAAAGAGCTGAAACTGAGTGTGAAGAGCAGCACCAAGATTACCAAATACTTTTTGTCTTAGTTTCTTGTGCAAATATCTTCTTATACTTGAAATAAAACAAAATAATATACAGATAACTATTCATTAATATTGAAAAAAAATGGCTAGTTCCCCTGACATTTTTCTTATGTTTTCAGTGACGCAATCTACAAGTGGAACTAGTACTTTTTAAATTAATATTAAGAAATTATTGACTTAAAACAAGCTTCTAGGTCTTGCTGAAATGTTAATTGTGAGTTAGTTTTGTCTTATCTCAAATCTACCAACATATTTGCACTACAAACTGGACTAAAAATACTTTGTAAGATCTTGTGTTAGCAGCGAAGTGTAAATGTTGCCTTAGATAACTGGGAAAAACTTGAAAAAAAAAAAAAAAATCAAATCCACATGTTGCTAAGTTTGTAATATTCCTTTTTTTCTGTGAAATTCCAGGATCATATTTGCCTGTTTTGCAACACAGTTCTCTTAAAACGCGGTGGACTCTCGTTTTGGTCCAGACAGCACTTTGAGGATTGCTCATCTACCTTTTTGATGCCTGTAACCAGATTCATTTCTTTTTTTTTTTTCTGTGCTGTGGCAGCGCTACCCGACCCGCGTCACGCTTAACGCCCGTCGAACCCTGCGGGAAGCGCACCCGGGGCGGTCCCAGCTGACCCAGCTGTGGGATGCTTCCAGGCATGTGGGTCGTGTCAATTACGACATCCCAGAAAAATGCGCACGCAAAATATCTGCACATGCTTTTCAAAAACATGCCTCAGTGCGCTCCCTTTAATAAAACTTCATCGATTGCGCCTCCCATCTGCTGAATATGGATGACTTTTTCATAACCCCTATGATCACGCAACAGCTTACCATGAGCTGCACTCGTTCTGCATCTAGTTTTACCAACTGCTTAAAGTTTGAGGGGATTTTTTATGTTTATTTTTTTTGCTCCCTTTGTTTTGCCTGTAAACAGAAATAATTAAAAATTCTTAAACCTTACAAATTCTTAGTCTAGTTTCTAGGTAAAACATCTTGGCACATTTGAAATAAGACAAGACTGACATACCAGTAACATTTTCATCAAGAAATAGAAGCTTTGCTTGGTCAATAATTTCTTAATATTGATAAAAAATTACCAGTTTCATTACTTCACTTATAGCTAGGGATGCACCGATCCAGTGATTTCACTTCCGATACCGATATCTGAGGTTTAGTATCGGTTCATACTGATCCGTTCCAGAAAAACAGTGCCGAACACTCTAAAAATGTTTCTTTTTAAAAAACACAGACAAAAAAATGGACTGAATTACAAATTTATTTGATAACTCTGCATCAGTACAGGAACTTAAATACACCAACAGCTTCACTAGCCTGGTCAGACATGTGAAACAACAACTTTAATTTGTTCAGTAAGTTCAATTGTGGCTACGAACAGCCAATGTAAAATAAATGATACTAAAACTGCCTTGGTGACACATGTACAAAAAACAAACTGCAACAAATCTTCTTTCGAGGGATTCAGAAAGTGCAATTAGGAATTTCAAATATAATGTAAAATAAATAATAAAGCATGATTGCTCTAGAAATTCTTTCAGTATCAACACCGATAAAGACATTAATATCGGATTGGTGCATCCATACTCCTACCGACACTTTTTTCCATGTTATATGTGAAATAATCTAACAGTGGAGCCAGTATTTTTTTGATCAATATTACAAATTATTGACTTAAATTATTGACTTAAAACAAGCTCCTATTTCTTTCTGAAAAGTTAATTGTAAGTTAGACCAAAAACACCTGGTGACATTTTGTGTTTTGGCAGTGAACATTCGGCTCTCTGTTTCAAGTTCGACTGAAAGGGGTAGTAAATAATCATCTGTTTTGTCCTGAAACCTGGGTTTGCTCCTCCGTTGCGCCTCAGAGACCTGAGCAATGTGAACTGTGAGGAACTCGGTCCGCTGCCGCCGGGATGGGAGATCCGCAACACCGCCACAGGGAGGGTCTACTTCGTCGACCACAACAACCGAACCACGCAGTTCACCGACCCGCGGCTCTCCGCTAACCTGCATCTGGTCCTAAAGTAAGAGCTTTATTCCTCTCGATAACACACAAGCTAGTAAAAAAAAAAAAAAAAAAACACAAAACAAAACAACAATAAAAAAAAACAGAAAACGAGATGAAAAACTGTGTTTTTATTTTTGTTTTATTTAGTCCAAGTTCCAACGGTTCTCGAGGAAGCAGCGAGACTCAGAACGTCAGGTAAGGACCGGGCCCTACATCTGTCTGACGGATTTACACTGCAATACTGTTCCAGTGTGTTGATCGTACACACACACACGCACACACACACACACGCAGAGAAATGTATACATGTTCCAGGCTTCCCACATCCTTTTCTTTCCTCCTGACATTTCAGAAATTCTTCTGAGGTTTTAATCATGAAAGCGTTTTTTAGCACACGATCCGTCACGAAGCTGTCTTTGGCCGGACATCAAATAGCCGAGTGAAAACCGAGGCTGTTTGCATTCAGGTGTGTGTGTGTGTGTGTGTGCGTGTGGGTGCGTGTGTGTGTGTGTGTGTGTGCGTGTGTGGGGGTGTGTGTGTGTGTGTCTCAGGAGCGTCCCATGTCCAGGAAACGGAGGCATACTTCCCGTACCCAAGTCGATGAACAAGCTGGATTTGAGCATCTATACCCTTGTCCAGCTGTAGCAACACAGTCCCAGTGTCCTTTTTTAAATATTCTTCTTTGAAGTTTTTATTTGAAAAAAGAAATCTAAAGTTTAAAAAAATCTTTCTATATTTTTTTATGGCTGAAAAAGTTGAGGTTGTGCTCATTTTTTATGTCTGAAAAGTCGCCAGGTTGACAACAATGTGGCTGTTACCGACAGAGCTAAAGGTGACAGTCGCTGATTTTAGACGTTTGTGGAAGTAAATAAGATCGGTTCCACGTCTAAGTACGGACCGATTTCCGACCACCTGAAGTTAAGGAAATCAAAGCAGATTTACTGATGCACACAGAAACCTTCCACCTCCGTCTTTTCTTTAAAAGTCTCACACTTTTATCCCGCAGGAGACGTCTTGCCTCAACATTATGACCGTATCTTGCAGCGAGTATAGAGCCTAAGGTTTGGAAGTCTCGATAGGATGTAACCGGAGCCTGCTTCAACCTGTTGTGTTTATATTTAACAGCGCATCGTATGATCTACTCCCTCTTCTGTTTAGTTTCAGAGCGAACTCTGAAGGCACTCTCAAGCTTGTGACAAACGTCTGGAAAATCCATCAATCCTCCTGGTTCCCTGTCAAGACATCTGCCTTTTATCAGGCCAGAGATTGTAGACATTTTCACCTCTCGTCTGCCGTCATCCCACAAAAATGTCAGATATATATGATGTCCATCAAAGTTGCAGTTTATAGCGCTGCATGGTTTTGGTTAAGACGTTCCCCGGCGCTGTTGCCGTCTTGCTCCCTTTTCTAGTTGAGATCAGCGTCCAATAGGTAACCGAATCCACGTCTGCTTTTTCTTTCCTCTCCCCTCCCCTCTCCCAAGACCTGGCTGAGGGATTCACGTGAGAAAAGGACGTCTGCTTTTCTTGGAGATGTTTGTGATTGATTAAAAGTGTGTCGGGGTTGCGTTCAAGTAACATGTTCCAGTCACTCGTCAATAAGCGGCTGGAAAGAGAACAGAGAGAGACAGACGGAGCGGCAACGTTTGTCTTATGGGTGAGAGCGATGCTCCATTCCTCTCCTTCCCTCCCTGCCGTGTTTGGGTGCTATCAGCAGAGTAACCTTGGCCCCCGCACCCCCGTCTGCTCCTCGGTCTAGTCGGCAGGAAATAAAGGGATTCATGAGGAGGGCTCGAGCGTCCTATGGGGGCCATGTGGTGTTCTGGGATGGCAGGAAGTGATTCCATTATGCTGCACCAGACCCCACAAACCAAATGGCCGCTGTGGTGAGGTGGAATGCAGTCTGTTGGGTGGGTGGATACATTAAAGGCTAAACCAACTCTTTACAACTGGGATCTGTCTGGAGGTCATTTGTTATCACTTCCAGTTAGTTTTTTTTTTCTTCTATTTAATAGGAGCTGCATAGTGGCAACTATCCGTAAATCAATAAGATGGTAAATACTGTAACCTTGGCAGTAGAGATCCAAGTTATCAATTAAGTAATAAGAGGACATATTTTTCCTCTTGTATCAGGAAGGTCCACCGTCTCAGTTTTTTATAATATGCTGAATTTTATTTTATTTTTTTAAATAATTACATTTTGATATTATTTTGTGTCTGCCGTATTCAATACTGATTGAGGAAACAAAAATGTGTGGTTTTATCACATTAAACTTAAGTATTCATAAAATATAACAAAACAGGAACTTATTTGGTTGCTTAATAGAAAAATAGAAGATGAAAAGAATGTGAAAGCCTTTATTTCTGTATAAACAGAGAGATGTTCATACAGAGGTATGTCTGTGGTCGTTCTTAAAGGAATGTTAAAACTTCGCTCCATGAAGTGGACATTCCTCAAAACCAATTGTGCTTATACACAGTTTAAATACATTAAAATATAATGTATGAAGAATACATTATATTTTAAACAGAAGCTGACGCTGCTCCGCTAAATTAGCTCCATTAAAGTGAGACTTAAGGAGCTTGTTTATATTTCTAAACTGCATAAAGTGCATTTTGCATCCCACACCGGACCCTGGACCATTTCTCTTCTGGAATCTCTCCGCCATCTTTATTCCTGGCTCCCTTTAAGGATGACCAGCGGCGTCCTCTGCTGGATGGCGGCTAAACTACAACACTAAAAGAAGATCTCAGCCGACATTATTAATAAACTGGAACTAATTTTAATCTAATAAACCATTAATCGACTAATAATCATAATTCGACTAATTGTTTGCATCCCTACTTGGCAACAGTTTAATCTTTACGTGAATAACAGAATAATGTGTTTAGCTTTCGACTTAAGGGTCAACATGTACGCTAACATCGATTATGGAAGTGATCTCTAAGCAATGGCCCAAGAACAACTCTGGGTTTTAGTATTATCAAGATCTTTAAAAGCAAACTAAATACAGCCAGTTGATTTTAGATTTGCTTTCAATTAGAGATGCTCCAAGCAATCAGCTGCTGTCCAGAATCATGTGATTTTATTCTCAGCAGGGCTCAGCAAGTCAGAACCTGATACCTGTATATCATATCTAATGATATAGTGCAAAAAAGGCAGGGGAAATATAGTATTCTGTCGGTGTGCCATAATATGTTTCTTCTTTTAAGAAATGAAGAAGTAATGAAGATGTACCTTCATTTTGCTTTTATCTATTTATAGATACCTCTGTCCCAACACAACACTTGGGTAGTGTTTATTTTTAGATTTCCTGTGATGCAGAGAGAGAAAACTGAAACTCTGTTTGTTTTACACAATTCAATTCTCAAATTATACAGAGATTTAGAAAACATATTTTGTCAAGAAATCAAGATGCTTTACATCTTGACCTGAAGTCCCCTCAGAATCCCTGATATAGTTTCAACAGTAACCAGGTTATGATGTAATGTAAACATCATAACTAGCGTTTTAAAAAAATAGTTGATCCCCCCAAGATCTTAAAAAACATTTTGAGCATCACTACCTTGTTTATTTTAAATTTGCTTTTACAGGCTCCTCATTAATCATGAAAAATTAATTTTTTTGTGTGTCCATACACTCAAATATTTTCACTAAGCAAAATTGGACCGTCTCTGGGAATTAAGAGTACGAGTTGCCCCCTGCTGGTCGTTTCAAATAACACATGCTTTGGAGTTCATTTCTTTTAGTACCTCGAGGCTTCTACAGTGTGTGAGTGTAATCTATGTTATTATAACACTTTTTCCAATTACATCCTTTAAAATAGCTTAAGGTTGGAAAAGCACTTTAACCACACCACAGTCGAAACTTAAAGTAGCGGCCATTGTTTTTTTTCCTTTAGAGAATTGCAATAACATGGGATCGCATGTGGCTGAAGAGCAATTTGTTGCCAATTTAAAACAAAAAAACACAACAACACACAATTAATTTTTGATTGATGAATCTTCTAATGTTATTTGTTTTCACCAAGTTATTTGGTTCCTAACCTCCATCTCGTCTCTTCCTGTCCCTGTTTGTGTTTTTCTTTCTCTCTCCGTGTTTTCCACCTGTGGGTCCGTCTCGCGGTCTCCAGCCGTCAGAACCAGACGAAGGATCAGGTCCAGCAGGCCCTGGTGTCCCCGGCCCAGCTCCCAGAAGAGGCCGAGTGCCTCACCGTGCCCAAGTACAAGCGGGACCTGGTCCAGAAGTTGAAGATCCTGCGCCAGGAGCTGTCCCAGCAGCAGCCTCAGGCTGGCCACTGTCGCATCGAGGTGTCCCGCGAGGAAATCTTTGAGGTCAGCGCGCCACCTTAAACCTTTGCAAAACACGACCGTCACGGACTGTGATTGCAAAGTAGAACGTACAGTGCCTTGTAAAAGAGGTATTTATTCCCTAGAGACGTTTCACAGTTTGTCACATGACGACCCGCAAGCCAAATTTTATTGGGCACATACTGTCGTGGAGGGAAAATCGTGGATGGTTTTGACATTTTTAGAATAAAAATGTAGGAACGTGTTGCTCTTATTTATATCTGCGCCCCTCGAGTCATAACAGCGTCAGCGACGTCGCTCAGGTCTTTTGTGTATAAGACTTCGTGTTTTGGCACCAAAATACTGTCAAAAAACGAGCAAAACAGTTTGGTCTCAGTCAGTCGAGTGTTTGTAAACATCAAATTTCAAGTCTTGCCACATGTTCTCAATTGAATTTACATCTGGGCTTTGACTGGGTCGTTCTGTCACGTTGTTTCAAACCAGTTTATTGTGGCTCTGAATGCTATAAAGTCTAAACCGGTAAATTTTGTTACAATATTACCTGATTGAGAGTTATTAAAGGAACTCAAAGTTTAAGCACTCTTGCCGTTTTCTGGAACTTTGTTCCAGATTAGTGGAGTGTAGAAAACGAACACTGCTTCTCCATGTTTGGTTCTGGTTTTGGGGATGCAGATTAGACTGGAACCAGAAGACCTGAAGCTTCGGATTTCGTTTTGTAACACAACCCAGCTCGACAGCGTTACCTTGACATGTCTGCTGCGTTCCTTGGTCTTCTTGATGCTGGTCGTTCACCAGCAAACAAAAAAAACAAACAAACAATGAATTCTTCACAGAACATCTAGACTTGTACTGAGAATAAATGGTACACAGCTGGACTCTATTTACTAATTAGTGGTTTCCGAAGCCGATTGTTTGTGCTGGATTTTGCTTAGGAGTATCTGTGTAAGTGGGGCTAAATACAAATGCATGCATGACAGCTCGTCATGGTAAGAACATCTATACCGAAGAACATCCGGTATGGATGTCCAAACAAAAGTTTATGGTTATGACATGACGAAATTTGAAAACAGATCTTGCCATGAGGCTGAGGCTACTGCTAACTAGCTGCCAATAGACACTTGCTAAAGTAGCAAGTGTCTATGCTTGCTAATGTAGCAGCAAGCATAGACACTTGCTGCACATGCTGGCTTGATTCGTGTTTTTTTTTAATTCCTCAAGTACATATTTGTATTTTTGAAATATCAGTAACAGCTAGTTAATTCTAGTGTTAGCTAGCTATTTCCAAGCTAGCATTTTTGTGTCTGTAATGCGCACGTCCAAATTTCTCGCCAGTTGTTTTGCACAACGTTTGCTTTTACCACTGGCTGAATTCTGTTGCCAAATCATACGAGGTTGGGTTCATTGTGTGCAAAACAAAAACTTGCTTGGCTGCTAACAGAACCCAGAAATCTCACAGTTTTGTTTCTATGCTTGTGTAACCTTTCTTTGTTCCTCTCAGGTCCAGCAGGTCGTCTCCACAACAGATCTGACTCTGACTCACTGTACTTATTTCAACAAGAGATAAAAATCTTTACACAAAACTGTAGAGAGCAGCAAGGCTTAACTTATGTTCCAATAAAATGTCAGGAGAAATGACTTTGACAAACTTCACGTCTAAAGTATTGTCAAAGTAATTACAGTTGATTGTAACACAGCAGGATCTCCAGACTACCTTAAGTTTTATTCAAAGTGGATTATATAGGTCTTTAAAAGTTTTAAATTTTACCTCCTGAAACCAGGAGACACTCTGGAAAAAAAACTTTCTGAAATGCAAATACTTTTGAAAACGTTACTGTCACAGCTTGAGCACACAATAAACCCAATCTATGTTTTTCTGAGGTTTTTTGGGGGTTTTTTGCTCGAGAAATAGACATTTTTTCTTCAAATTGCTAATTTCCCACTCATCGCTAAAAACATTTCTGTCTGTCGTCTACATGACTCAAAGAGTTGCTCATTGCGTTGAGTTATTTTAAGCTATTGTCCTCCTGCCCTCCTCTTTACGTTCTCTGCAATAGGTCGAGTGGGAGCGTGTTTCTCTCGCTCATCGTTATCTACGACGTGCAAAGGCAGAGCCGCTCCAAATCCAAACCAGACCGCTCGTTTGAGAAGAGCATTCTCTCAGCGGGGGGAGTGTTTTCGTGGGGTTTTTTTTCTTTTCTCTCTCTCTCTTTCTCTGCATCTATGAGGTGCAGGGCCTTCACCAGAACAACACCACCTGCAACAGACTGCATGACCCTCATAAAGCACGCGTTGGAATGTGCTGGAACAGCCGCGTCTGTTAATCTCGGCAAAGACATTTTTGTTGGCTGATCTCAACATTTGACAGGGTTGAGGATTGTGGGATGAGGGGGAGAAAAGGGGCAGAGCAAATCTTAAGGTTCGGAGAGACATAGCTGCATAACTTCTCCAGACCAAGACGAGCAGTAAATTCTGCCTCCGTAGGAAACTCTATGTCAGCGGACGTCCACAGCTGTCTCCCGGTTTATTTTTACAGAGCAGATAAGACGTTCCCGTTCCTCCCACAACAACCTTGAGCTTGTCCGCTCCGTCCTAGGGCACGGCGGAGCCTGGCAGAGGAAGAGGCGGCGTTATTGGAGTCTTATGCTTGTGTTTATTGTAACGGCCTCTAATCCACTCAAGGCGAACCCTCGTGCTAATGCTGTAAGCTGCCTGCACGTGTGGCCAACACTGGCAGCTGAGGCGGAGGAGGAGGAGGTGGAGGAGGAGGAGGAGGAGCGCTCAGCCTCAAAATAGAGTTTAAAAGATAAAACCGACTCATTGTTAACAATGAAATGTAAGTTTCTTGTTTCTGAGGAGGCTTTGGGCCTCCTCCTGCTACTGTAGCTGTTTCAAAGACATGTGGGGTCTCAGTTGCCATGACGCCACCTGTCAATCAATCCAGTGGGCTCGTCAGCAACAGACCAATCCGCGGTCGTAAGGAGCCTTTGCTTTCTCAAAGTATAACTACACCATGTTTGTCCGTATGATTGATTGATTGATTGATTTTATGTAAATGGGACTTTGTGTATTAATGAATGTACATAATTATACCGGATTTAACAAAATGCTAATTTCCATCCATAGTCCCACAAAACAAACACATTCACTGAATTTGATACAAAAAAATATAAATTACAGTAAAAACAATTTAAAAGACTATGTATAGTCTTTAAAACTATATGTGTTTTTATATGTGTTTTCCTGGCATATAGTGTAATTTTTATAGCACAATCACCACATGGCTCCTCTATTAGCCCTTTAACAATGTTTTCACCACCTCTGCAGTGAGAAGCAGCTTGTATGATGAGCTCAGCAGGTGTTTGCTAATTGCACCTGGCTAGTCTGAAGGAGCTGAGTGGGGATGTCGAGGGGCTGAGGAAGCTCAGAGGCTTTAAAGCTGCATGTCCAAGGAGGAGCGTTGTCCTTGAAGGCTGACCACCCATTCGTTTTGTACCAGTTGAATGGTTGTCATGGAGAATGAAGGATTTCCAAAGCTGATTCTGAATTTGTGCTGATCTGTGAATTACAAAAGGAGAGACAGCAGTGTTGTAGATCTGGTCAGTTAGAAAAGTTGAACTATTAGCTCAGCCTGACCGTCACTTGGAAAGACTAAAAGATGTTTTTGTTGATATTTGACTGACCTTGACGCGTGTCTGTGTGCAGGAGTCATATCGGCAGGTGATGAAGATGAGGCCGAAGGACCTGTGGAAGAGGCTGATGGTGAAGTTCAGGGGTGAAGAAGGCCTCGACTACGGAGGAGTGGCCAGGTGAGCACATCCGGTCGTTGCTGTGTTTTTCTTCCTGTTTTATTGGTCATGTTTCATTACATACACTGGCATGCAAAAGTATTAAAACCCCGTGAAATTTTTCACATTTTGTCTCAGAACAACCACAAGTACTCTATTGGTGTGTTTTGTTTTTTAAATTGTTTTCAGAAATAATATGAAAAATGTAGTGTATAGTGAAGTCCATGGGGAACTGATTGTCACTGATCACTGATGGGCTTTTTAATTTTCTTATTAAATTTTTCAAAGCCTGACTTGTTTCCGATTTTGGCTGATAACAATTTTTGTATGACCAAAGTTGCTAAAACGGAAGAATGGTCCCAATTTCAGT
Source organism: Poeciliopsis paucimaculata (assembly GCA_903067055.1). NCBI lineage: Eukaryota > Metazoa > Chordata > Actinopteri > Cyprinodontiformes > Poeciliidae > Poeciliopsis > Poeciliopsis paucimaculata. Next base: position 55,458 of record CAEGAD010059923.1, read on the forward strand.
TTCTAGATGTGAAAATTTTCAGTAAAAGGTCGTTCTACAAAGTACAAATCCACGTTCCGTTTAAAAACCATGTTTAATATTTCTTCTCTTCACAAACGTGTACTGCATTTGTAAAAGTAATAGTTCATTGTGGAATATATGCATTGAACTATTATGTCCAATATATCAATTTCTATTTGTCGCACTGTGATTACAGATCCATTCAAGAAATTAGAATATAATTACTGTAAAAAAGTTTATTTCAGGAACTTTATTCCATCAATTCCATCTTAAAAGCCCCCTTGTTCATGCTGATCATTTTCTACTTACAGCTGATAAAAACGTAACATTTATAATTGGAATAGACCAACAAAAAGAAAAGATGAATACAAAAAAGTGGCTTTGAAATAAAATAATTTTTTGAGCGAGTAAAATGACAAAAATACACTAATTAAGAAACAAAAAACACACATATATATATATATATACATATATCTATAGCTGACTGGATAGCTCAATAGATAAGACATCGGTATATCACCCGAGAGGGAGGGGGTTCGAATCCAGTCTGGGTCCTTAGGCAAGACCCTTCAAGCTAATGCCTACCTCATACCATGAGAGATACTAAGATGCATAACATGCCGGCTCAGACGTCGCCCGGCCAAACAAGGTCTGCGTCAGGTGTTGGGGAACCAGAGCACCTTGATGACAAATGGGCTACTGGAACAAGACGGAA
>CAEGAD010059931.1:0-64117 GCA_903067055.1 Poeciliopsis paucimaculata
TATGTAACGTTAGCATACCGTACAATTATTCAGCCTGTTGTTGCCTCTATTCTATTTTTATTGCCTTTCAAGATGACGTGTCTGTTCTTGGTGTTGGATTTTATCACATAAATTTCCCCCAAAAATGCGACTTATACTCCGGTGCGACTTATTTATGTATTTTCCTGCTTTATTATGCATTTTATGGCTGGTGCGACTTATAGTCCGGAAAATACGGTATTACCTTTTTTGCTGTCGTTCTAAAACAAAAAAATAAGTTCAAATCCTTTTTAACAGCCATTGTTTCTCACACAGTGTGACGTTTAATTTTAATATAAATATTAGCGGCTCTCCTCAGGAAGGCTACAAACTTTTTTTGTTTTCTAGATTTTGTTGTTCTTTGAAGAATCAAACTGCTAAGAACTCGACCTGCAGGTGAACAACTGAACCTGGTGCATCTCTGTTAGTGGAGCAAGTCTCCATCCACCCTGTCCTCTAACGTGTAGCTTGAGTCCTCTCATTCCTGAGGCAGTGGTCTGTAACTGTGTACTGGGAGGTGTGTGTCTTGCTTCAGTTGGATGTGTGTGTGTCCGTGCAGAGGGCCAGCTGGACCACGCCGTGCTGCTGCAGGTGATCAAGGAGCAACAGGAGCAGCAGAAGAGACTTCTGGACCAGCAGGAGAAGCTGCTGGCTGTCATAGAAGAGCAACACAAGGAGATCCACCAGAAGCAGCCGGGTGGTGCGTACACACACACCACACACACACATCACTGCTGTTCAGCCGATTTATACATGTGCTGAGCAGCTGTGAATAATATTTCTCTGCATTGGCTACATTTGTTGACCATATAATTGCAAAATTTAACGTTTTGCTTAACGAAAACGCTGCAAAAAAAAAAAAAAAACTTTTTTTTTTTCAATCAAAAGTTTTGGTGCTAGAACGAGGGTTATCATTTGTTTGTTTTTTTTTTTGTTGTTTTGTTTTTTTTTGGCACTATCAAGATTGGTTTATTTGACAAAACTGCAATGGAAACACTTTTTTTTTTTTTTTTGCATCACATGATCAACAACTGAATATTGCCACTGGTGCAAACTACAAAGGCAAAAACAGAAAGGGGCAGGTGTGTCATGATGCTGCGTATTTTTCAATAACTTATTGCATGAATAAACTTATTCATAGCTGATTTTAATTGTGTTTCTCGTTTAATGGAAACATTACAACTGCAAAATTGTGCCGTTTGATGTTAGCAGAATTCTGATTCTACGTTCACCGTAGAATTAAGCAAATTACAAAAATGATTTTACTTGATGGAAACGCAGCAAGTTAAAAAAAATATATATATATTTTTTTTGATAAAAATCTTTTGCAGTAGGATGAGGTGGTTTTTCAGCCATGTCTAAATAGATGTATTTTGTAAAACTGAGACAGAAGTACTTTTTTTTTTTTTTTTTCGCATCACAAGATTCACGTGATCAATAACAGGATGTTACTACTAGGAAAAAAAACGATGATGAAAATGACAGGAAGTGGTAGAAGGACGATTGTTTTTTGGGTTTTTCAATGTGCAGCTGGCTCCATAAGAGCCCACAGAATCACACAGTTCATCGAAAGTTGTGTCATTCCGACCTGCTGAATCCAGAACTCTTCTGTAAAATGGCCGACTGTAATTTCCCCAGAACGGTGCATACAGAGCTGCTCCCAAGTAGGCGGGGCTTGTTGCTCCAGCGCCTGAATAAGACGCTGGCGTTTTCTGATTGGGTGATAGATTGAGTGTTTAGCGCCATGACTTAATTATAAATATATCTCATGTAAATGTTTAAATCCATCAATAATTCATTATTTATTTTTGTGTGTGTAAGGAGCTCCAGATGTTGAGGCTGAGAAGGGAGTCCAGGACGAAGGAGCGGGGAAAGCCAAAGATCCCGGCATGGGATCAGACCTGAAGGCAGCAGCAGCTGGGGGACAAGATGCTGCCGCTGCTGCTGGGGAGCAGAGAGCGGCTCCAGCTGGGAACGCAGCAGGCGAGGCCGCTAAAGAAGCTGCTGCAGGTGCTCCCGCTTACAAGGAGGATGACAAAGCTGCACCAGGAGGAGAGTCTCAGCAGCAGCAGCAGAGCGAGCTGGGAGCCCGGGGGGTCCGGCTAGGGAAGAAAGTATCCGCAGAGCCTCAAAACGATCAGGTGTCTCAGGTCAAAGACGAAGAAAGAAAAATCGATAAGGAAAAAGAAGCAATGGAAAACCTCAAAAAGGAAACACTGGACAAGGAAAAGCTGGATGGAGACGGAAGCAAAAACACCGCCGGTGAGAACGAGCTGGAAAAGGAAAAACTTCAGTGGGCGATGATAGAGAAGGAAGTCCAAGCACGGCTGGCCAAGGAACTCCAGGAGAAGGAGAGACGGGAAAAACTGCAATTAGAAAGAGAGAAAGCTGAAAGGGAGAGGATAGAGAGAGAGAGAGCTGAAAGGGAGAGGATAGAGAGAGAGAGAGCTGAAAGGGAGAGGATAGAGAGAGAGAGAGCAGAAAAGGAGAGGATAGAGAAAGAAGTGGAGGCGCGGGTGGAAAAGGAACGAGAGAAGAGAGAGAAGCTGAACAGAGAGCAGGAGCTCGCCGAGAAGGCAAAGCAATCTGAGAGGCTCCGGGTTGACGATGAGATCAACGAGAGAGCAAAGAGAGAACAGGAGGCGAAGGAGACTCGGGAGAGGCTGGAGCAGCTGCAGCGGGATCTAGAAGTCAGAAAACCCGAGCAAGACGAGGGCGAAGCTTTGAAAAAGGGAGGAAGAGACCTGAAAGAGAAAGCTTCCTCCGAGACCGGCCCCGGAGCCGACGCCGACCCCGGGGCCGAGGAGCGCCTCCAGGGCTCCCACGAGACGGCCAGGGATCAGGAAGAGACGGATTTGAGGCGCAGGAAGAGAGCCCTGGAGCCCGGAGAGGCCGCAGGGCCCCCAGGGGACGCCGGAGGATCCAGAGGGATCCACGGCCTGGAGCCCCTCCTGGAGCTGGGGGGCCCAGACCTGCATGCTGCCCTGGAGCAGCAGCTGTTGGCCGGGGGAGTGTTGCACTCCAGACAGATTAAACAGGCCGCAGTGGACGATGGAGCAGAATAACACACACACACACACACACACACACACACTCACACATTTCCTCCTCTCCAGCTTTAGAGCACAAACCTGCAAAACCTCAGAACGCCAATGCCTTCATCGGCCTCTGAGCCACAGCCGACCCAAAGTCTGCGCTACAGTCTGTAAATATTAACTTATTTTTGTCTCTTATGAACATTCTGGAAAGGTTGCTGTGTAAGTAGAAATATCTCTATGCAAAATCTGTCATTTCTGAGCAGGAATATTCTGTATTTAATGTTAATATTTGTGTGGATGGAACCCGCTGTCCTGTTTTTGTCGTCCCGGTCCCTGTTGTTCTGTTAAACCCGGTTAAGGCTCTCCTGTGTGCATCGCAGCCTTATGAACGGCGCGTCAGCTGAACGCAACTCTCTTCCTCGGTGCCTTCCCTTCAATATGCTGCAGAACAGACTAAATGTGGATTTTTTTTTCTCTTCTCTCCCTTTACCTTCATTTTTTTTTACACAAGAATAAAATGAAGGCGATGAGACGTGCGGTTGGAAATCTGGTCTGTATTTTCTGGTCTCTCCTGTGAAGATCAAGATAATTTCTACAAGCAGATATTTCTATGTGTAATATTTTGCTTATAAAAAGATCCAATAAAAGCTATTCAACATTATTGATTGCTGAAATGAAACCGTTTGTCTTCCCTATCACAACATCACGTCAAAGCTCCACTTGGGAAGGTTTTCTCCCACAGATCAGTCCAGGTGTGTCATCTGGTTTTCTTCTTGGCCTGGGAAGCAAATGATGAGAAAAGCTTTTCGTTAATCAATAATTCCAAGTCCAATAACACCAATTCCACTATTACGGACCGTAACTTACTGCGTTTGTAAAACAGGTCTTTAGTGCCTCAAACTCTTTAGCACACAGATCCTTCTTCAGTTCCTGTTTACCAGTTGTTGTTGTAGCAGCAACACACTTCCCATAAGCAGCTGCCTACAGCAAAGGAATAAAAAGAAACAAAAATAAGCTGTATTCATTTTTAATCAAATTGCAGGGAATATTCAGTTTCACTTCTAAAGTGGAGTGTCCATTTTATTCACTCCAGTTACAGTGATATTACAACTGCGTAAGGTAGGGAAAACAAAACCGAGTGAATTTCCACCACAAAAGAATAGATATTGGTAATTTTCTAGAAAGCTTGTTCTAGTTTGACAATGAAATGTAAAAATTTTAATGTTTTCAAGAAAATATCTGGGCTTTTTTGGTGGAAAAGTTTTTTCTTCTATCTACGATGCCAATGATATACTGTAGGTCTATAAGGTTTGCACATCTAGAAAACCCACACTTTTGCCCTTTCTTCTTTGTAAACAAGTGTAAGCTTTGTTGGATTGGTATGAAAAGTTTTGGGAAAATTTTTTTGTTGTCTTCTTTTCACTGATTTTCATTGCAATCTAGTTCCGCATACAGGTGGGCTGTATTTACGAATACTAGATACACTAGATTTTATTTAGGATAAATAAAACCTCAGATTAAAGGAGTTGGACACAAATGCATGCCACACTTTGCAGTTTTATGCTTTTTTAAAATTTTTTTAAAAATGTAATCTTTCCAATTAAGTGCTATTAAATCACCCCCCTTTTCTAAGTGCACCTTTAATGAGGGAATTTGTATATCATGGCCAATATCAAACTTATACAGGAATGCAAAATGCTTTAAAAAGTGCATATGTTTGATATAAATTTAGTACATGAGACTACAAAATTCAAATACACCCGTTTTAATTAATATTTTGCAGCCCAGGCCAGAATACACAGTTGAATAGATATTTAGGAAACAGTTTAACAAGCAAAGAGTAGCTGTAACCCAGTTTATCTGTTGGAACATCCTGATGAAGGACCAACAGGTCATCAACAAGCCTCATTATGTCAGATCTTACCTCATCTGCACACTGAGCGAACAGCTCAGAGAACCGTCTCAGTCTCTCTCGGCTACGGCTCCATACATTTGACCCCGACATGCTTTATCCTTTGTGTTTCATAGTTAAAAAAAAAAAAGAGAGAAACATTTTATAGTGCCTATTGGTTTATTAAACTCACGAACAAACCCGAAATCTGTTTAAAACAAAGATATCACCCAGTAGATAGTGTATTCATGCCAGCCATGGACAGCGCCATGTTGCAATCTCTGTTACATGAAGAGGAAAAAAGTCCGCCTGATACTCTAAGTCTGATTGGCTGACATAGCTGTCAGTCAAAGTAATGCCCGTGAAAACGTTAAGAAAGGGGCGGGAGCTTTTCTTTCTCCCTGATTCGCTGATTCCATTCGCTGAGAAGGCGTCAGCATGCGAATAGACGTGAAGTCATCCATTTAGTGCCTTCTGATTGGCTAGCTGTCAATGCTGACCCCGCCTTCCCAGATTAGCCGGAAAATGAGTGTGACACGCAGCTAGGACTGCTAAATCATGGCAGCATTTATGGAACGTTTATCTTTCCTGCAGAAAGTGAGTGAATTTAACTTGTATTGAATGATGACCGAGCAGCTAACACACTAGAGGAAGATGACAAGCAGGAGCTAATGCTAACTTACTCTTCTTTAACGCTTTATCCTGCTTGTAGCTTCTCACTGCTAGCATTCAAGCTAAACACCTAAATAAACAAGTTTATCTTGACATATCTTAATTTGTCAGAGCTGAAAGTCACTGTGTTAATTAATTTTTAGGCTCCTGTGTGTTCATATCCTATCCTTTATGTTCAGATCCCCACCTTGATGAAGGCAACAGCAGATGATGAAGCTCCCTGTCCTGGCTACCTATTCCAGGAGATTGGAAGTATCCTTGTTTGGCTGTTGGGTTTCCTGCAGGTTTTTCTTTTCAAGATCTCAGAGCCTTCAGTGTTACACGGTTCCACTCAGCGTAAAAGTATTCACACCCTTTGAGCTTTTGCACATACAGCGGCATCATAGTGACACCCCAAACTTCTGTGGATATATTTTGGAGGGGTTTTTATGTTCATGGCCAACATTCAAAATAATATATTTTTTCTTTCTTTACTAATTAAAGTCAGAACAATTCTTTCCTGTCTTTGCAGAAGAATAGTATAGGAAGATGCTGCCACCACCGTTATGCAGTTTCACCACTGCAAAGTGTTTTTGCATGAAAGCCAGAAAAGCCCGTTTTGGTCCCATTTGACCATAATGCTTTCTGGTTCTTACATGTCTTGTGGCAAACAAGACATTGCTTTCTTCAAACAACAAGTCTCACTCTGCCACTCTTATTGTCTTAATTGACAGATTCTCCCATCTGGTGTGTTTGTCTCTGCAGCTGCTCCAGAGCTGGTGGCCTCTTTGCTGCGTCTTTATTAATTCATCCTCTTTCCACATTATCATGATAAATTGAGCCATTTTCACTGAGATGTTTGGCCTCATAATTTGCCGGTGGGCCACTTGTTGGTCATCCCTTGTCTACAGGCCGCTGGTTTTTGTTGTTGTTGTTCTTTTCTTTTCAGTACAGTGTTTAGAAAAATAGAAAATGATTTTGGTAAGACTGGATTATACAGCTGAACTTATCACGATAAAAGGGTTTCATATCAGTCAATATCCACAATTATTGATTAGTACTTTGTTTTAAATATCTGATATACTGCCAAGCTGGTGGCGTGATCTTTCTTTTTTTTATCCAATTTTCTTTCCACGCCGTTGTTTTTTATTATTATTTTTAAGCAGTTATGATCATTAAGCTGCTGCTGCGCAAGCAATTTGACAGGTTGTTGCTAGGTAACCAAAGAGTGAGTAAGTTAATGTGAGAGGTTGACCAACTAAAGCCTTACCTCTGCCTACGTCCCCCAGAATGATGTGCAGATCTGAATTGGAGCTCAGTGAAATTATTGAATATTCTATCAATATCTGTTGACATTGATGGTGGTTCTATATATCTATTGTTATTGATTTATTGTCCAGCTCTAGATTTTGTGCAATCTGCGTAAAAGGGAGATGAATACAAATGCCTGCCACACTTTAAAGATTTTTTTTCTTTTCTGGTAAAGCTCTTTAATGAGATGTTATGTTACATGTTTTATATTATTTTCAAGCTGTGCTTGTGTAGAGGGTGCTGCTCTTTATCAAAACAAACTTTGACCTTTAACCCCGCTGTTAGAAATCTGCCATGAGTCGTCTGGTTATGGCCAGTGTTTGCTGGAATATCTCCTGGAGAGGCTTCAGGTGGAGTCGTGTCACGTCAAACTCAAGGTGAGAGCAACCGGCGCCGGCCGCTATATACTCTCATGAGCTGAGAGTTCAGGAGCTGAACTCTCAGCTCCTGACGCCTCCCTTCACCCCCGACCAGGTGCTGAAGATCTTCATCCATCTGTGCGGACACGGCTCAAAGCACTTCCTCACGGAGCTCAGAAGGAACTCCACCTTCATCCAGCAGGCGTCAAGTGAGCCCCGCCCCTTGATGCTTTCAGGAGCTTCAGGCTCCACCTACTACCTGACCCGCAGCAGGTTGTTTACGTTCTGTAAACTTGCCTTTCAGTTTACAGCGGCGCTCCAGATCCCGTCCATGGCACGGCGCTGTACCAAAAAGTGAGGAGTGCAGCACAGGTGAGCCGCAGGATATTATTCTGTTACCACGGTTACAGTCAGATGATGGCGCGCCCACTCAGCTCCTTCAGACTAGCCAGCAGCAATTAGCAAACAGCTGGAACTTCTCTTGTCATTGTAGGAGCTACTTCTCAGTGAAACACTGGTAGAAAGATGGTTAAAGGGTTAATAGAGGAGCCATGTTGTGATGATTTCCTGAAGGCGGAGTTTCAGGAAGAACAAGAGTTTTTAAAGAGACAGAGGCCTAATTTCAAGGCGTTAAATTACAAATTCTAATTTGAAATGCATAATTTTTAAAACAACTGAAGGTAACATAGATACTTGATAAAATGGCACAATGTACCTCGAAAATACATAATACTGCTCATTTAAAAATACTTATTTTTTCATTTATTTATGTATTTGCACTGCCTTCCACAGCTGCTGTTTTTTAAATGTCGTGCTTTCTTTCACAATAAAGAGATTCTGATTCCAGTGACTGTAAGTTTGAACTGTTTTCTTTACAGGATGTGGCCCGTTTACTTTTTACGGACGCAGTTTCCACCAAAGACAGCATCGCTCCTCCCACCATAGGCTCAGCATCTGTGGGTTAGTATATGTGCTATTTAACAAAAAGAGCATTGTGATGTTTCACTTCGGAAACCAACACTCGTCAGTGTGTTTGTGTCCGTTCAGGAATGGGGTCAGCAGGCTCCCAAAGGTCGGGGTTGCAGGGATTCGGTTACAGTCCAGGGAAGCAGGGGACAGGTGAGGGACTGCGGTTTATTGTTCAGTCTGTGGAAAGTTCTCCATGATGAAGCTTTGTCTCTGTGCGCGTGTGTAGGCAGCGACACCCTGCTGGATAAGATCCAGAAGGCTGCTGAGGTGGTGGCCAGCGCCGTCCTTCCCCCTACTGAGCACCAGGGCATCCGCTTGCATGAGAACCACTACCGGGCAGTTGTGGCGCCGTCCGCACCCATAGAGGTCGCTGTGGCAGCGTGCGCTTATAACCTGCCCACTCGCAGAACAAAAGGCGAGACATTTCTGTTAGTTAAATCATTACTCCTTCAACCTCTTAGTGTTTTGTCACGTGTGTTTGTTTCTGTTGTCGTGGCGAATAATTGCAATGTGGACAACGACCCTGAACATACGGCGTATTCACGTACTAGAATGACCCAGTCGAAGTCCCAACCTGTGAAACAGTGCAGCAGCTTAGGCGATTAACCAACTTTCTACCTTTTCTAAGCCGATGCAGCCCCGGCAGCGTGGTGACGTAAAGATAAATAAACCCCTTCACTGTGTGTCCCTTCACCGCCACAGCCAGCCAGCGATGCCCGGGGCAGGTGGGGGGCGGATGGGAAGAGACGGACAGCAGCAACGGCTCCTCCCACAACTCCTCGCAGGACATGGCCGCCAACAGCAGAGCTTCTGCTGGCAGCAAGAGCCAATCAGGAGCCAGCAGAGAGAGTAACGGTGACGCCTCTGAACGGTCAGTAGCTGCTGTTAAAATCCATTAGCCAGACTGAGTTTTACAAACTGAGTGAATATGTGTGTCCGCCTCAGCAGAACTCCTCCAACTATAATTGGTCACATTTTATTCCGTCGTCTGTGTTGATTTACCCAAAAGACAGAATAAAATCCAGACCCAGTGGAGGTAAAACTATGGAAAATCACACCCATTTGTTTTCATTGTTTCATCACGGTTAGGCTGATCCTTACTAGATATGCACCGGTCCCCTTCTTTCACTTCCAATACCGAACTTACTGGAGCATCTCCTGGAGCAACTTACAGAGCATCAATAAATATCAGTAACTTTGAAAATATGATTAAATGATGTCTCATTTAATCATTTTAGTAACATAAATCATGGTTTACAGAAAAAACCTGGAACTGACTTAAAACGTTTCTTTTTTTTAAACAGACATATAAATGTACTTGATTACTAATTCATTTGTTAACTCTGCCCATATACAGCACACTGACATCCAGCAATAACTTTACAAGCTAACAAACATGTAAAAACAACTTTAATTTGTTCTACCAGTGCAATTAGGAGGAGAACAACCAACGAAAAATAAATAATAAACAAACTGGAACTGATAAAATTAGTGGGTAGGTCAAACATTCAAAAAATAAACTGAAACAAACCTTTCATATGGTTCAGAAAGGGCACTTAGGAATTCTAAATATAATATAAAATAATAAAATAAATAATAAAGCATGACATCTGTGAGTTTTTACACCGTTAGTTACTTTAGTGGTCTGTGCATTGTGCGCATTCAAGTCTCTAAGTCCTCCATCTGAAAGTGACATTTACAAAAATGTACATTTTATCATTTTGTTTATAATTTATTGTGGAAAATTTTGGTTTAACATTGTCACCATAAATTTCAATTAGCATTGAAAGAAAATTGACTAACATGTTAATTTTATTATTTTCTCCCCTGAAACATTCACTTTTGTCATCATTATCACACCAGTACTGCAAACTGGTGCAAACTATAATGATAAAATACAAAGTCGATCACCCTTATTTGAAATTGAATAACTCAAACACTTTTATTTCTCTGAATATTTTGTGAATAATAACTCCTTTCTTGCTTTCAGTAACATAAGAATTCTTTTTATTCCAATGGCTGTCATGCTTTTTTTCCCCCCACTGAAGCTCTCTGTGTCCAGTTCGTCTTTAACCGGCTTGTTCACGTCGAAATGTTCTGAATTTTAATGAGAACAAAGCCAAAGTCCTGTTTTCTAGACACAGATCTACCAGGGGAACCGCGTCAAGCTCGCTCTTCAGCATCTTGCATGGTTCTTCTTGGAACAGGCTCAAAACAGCCTCTTCTCTGGTTGCCCAGGCGATCTGGCTTTTGCTCAGAGACCCAAAATGCTTGGTCTATAGCTGAACCAAACCAATAAGATATTAGTATTTCATAGCAGCAGATTGCTCTGTAAAAGCCTTGCTCTCCACATGTAGGACCGAAGCGCTGCAGCTGGGGGACTGTGGTCAGGAGATGGCTCTGATCAGCAGACTGACCGAAGGATCCAAAGTTTTCCTGACCAGAGAGGAGAGTCAACATTTCCTGAAAGAGTTTGTGCTTCTCTTCTTCGTCAAGCAGCTCTCTTTCTCTCTGCTTTGTGTCGTCTACGTTAATGTTTCTTTCCATCCTTCCCAGGTGTTCTACTCTTAATTGTGAAGTTGTGGTGGAGTTGCTGTCAAGCAAGCTTCAAGATCTATCGTACACAGTTAAGATGGTAATAGAAACACCTCACAGAGACGCAGGGGTGCACCGATAAATTGGCCCTGATTTCCTTCGTTTTGGGAAATCGGCGACGGGTCGATACTTGAAAAGCCGATCTAATCTACCGATCAAATCCAGGGTTTCTTCTACATGCAACTGATGGAGGCGTAAAATAAAAGCTGCCATTAATTTAAATATTATGAAGCGTTAAAAGTTACTTTAGTTTGAAGAACCAACCCTGTCGGCTCTTGCCTGTCTGGCTGCAAAGTTACCTAGTGCGCCCTGCGTTGGTCTCAGGAGTGAAGAGAAACTCGAGGCGATTGTCCGAAACAGAGGGAGAGAAAAGGTGAAATAAATATACCTAATGAAGGTGTTAAGTTGAATGCATTTTTAGTTGAGGCTTGTGAAAACGGCCCTAACATTATCGTATGTTGCAGTGACGTAGTTAATTGATGAAGTTTATAGTGAAGGCTCGCTGATTATGGTATTTACCGGACTATAAGTCACACTGGAGTATAAGTCGCATTTTGGGGGGAAATTTATGTGATAAAATCCAACAGCAAGAACAGACACGTCATCTTGAAAGGCAATAAAAGTAGAATAGAGGCAACAACAGGCTGAATAATTGTACGGTATGCTAACGTTACATGACATAAACAACGAACTGAGAACGTGCCTGGTATGTTAACATAACATATTAAGAGTTATTCAGATAACTATAGCATAAATAACATGCTAACAAGTTTACCAAACCATCTGTGTCGCTCCAAATCACTAAATCTTCATCTTCGGTGTCGCTTGTAAACAACTCGGCTAACTGCGGAGGTAGCTTCTACCACACACATTATCAACACAGGCCTAGAGCGCCCTCTGGCGGTTTAGTGTGAAATTAACATGTGATATGATATAATAATGTGGTAATAATTTCACACATAAGTCGCTCCGCAGCATGAGTTGCACCTCCGACCAAACTATGAAAAAACTGCAACTTATAGTCTGGAAAATACGGTAATCGGGGTGGTGACACCCCACTGATGCCAACTTAGTGACTTTTCAGGCCAAAAAAAATTCATTCCAATTCCAAAATCGGAATGAGCAGGTCAGACTAAAGATCGGTGCACTCCTTCTGACAAGCCTTCTGTCTGCTGTGAGGAGTTGTTCTTCCTGTGAACCTGTGGTTCTCTCATCCCGCAGCGGGCTCTGTGTGCTGTCGCCTGCCTCATGACCTCCGACCTTCTTGCTCTGGAGCAAACATTCAGAGCAACTCAGCTCAGACTCTGCCAGCTCAGTGAGGGCCCTCCGGGACCGGTGGCCAACAAGGCGACCAAGGTAAGAGAGGAAGACGGGGAAGGGAAGGGCTGAGAGGTCAAAAGGGTTTGAGATTAGGTGGAGTGCTTATCGTCTCTTTCCAGATACTGCGACAGTTTGAGGCCCTGACGGGGGGACCGCTACACTCCACAAGACAAACCGCGATGCAGAGCAGCCATAATCAGTGTCACCCCTCTGCACACTTGGAGAGCTCAGAAGCAACAAACTCAGCCGACACCTTCTCTGGACCTAATGAGTCTGAGCTCTCTTCCAGCATCATCCAACTGCAAAATCTCCCGTCTTCGTCTTCCAGTGTGGATGAGAGTTGGAGATGCTCGACATTAGAGCAAACGGACGATCTGACCAGCGATAAGGACGAGTCGGTCAGGACTCCTGGGTACTCAGAGCTCATCGACAAAGAAAGTCCCTGTCTTACCTCTGAATGCGGGAGTGCGCCGGCCAATCAGAGCAGCCTGAGTTTGTTTAGTGGGATGGAACTGGTGACCAGGGGGGCGGCGCCGTGCGGACGAGGCCTCCCGCACGCAGAGTCCGACAACACAGACGAGAGCTCGAGCGTGACTCAAACTGGACTTAACGCTGAATGTCCACAGAACTCCTCTGTGGTTTGGACTGAAGACAGAGAGGAGGAACCTTCAGGCTGCAGTCCTGTCTCATCCGATCCAGAACCAGCATCTGTTTTCTCCTTCCTCAACTCTTGACTACCTGCTGCACTTCTGTTCTATCCTGATGTCAAATATATAGCCTTTCAGAAAGGGTTATTTTAACTTATTTTTATTTTAACCACTTATAACTTTACCCCATGTGCAACCAGTTAGGCATAACATTGTGACCACCTATATATGGATTTTTAGGGGTGCATCGATTGCACCTTTCTGGCCAATCACCAATCTTTAAAAAGCTTAACCTACCAAGTTTGATTTTGGCCAATATGTGGTAGCAAAAGATACCTGGTACACTTTATGCTCACAAACAACACCTACAGATGCCTTAAAGATCGGGCTGTTTGATTGTAGGAATAGCATTTTTAAAATCTCTTATTCTTTGTGGGAAACTATCGTAATTTGTTTCTCGTCAACAATTCAAAGGTTTTCTGGCTCAAAAATCCCTCAAGGACAGGAACCTTCAACTTTTAAATGTGTCCCCTCTCCAACACACCTGACTTAATCGCTAAACTACATCCCCTGTATGGAGTCAAGTTGTCCAAAGTGACCTAAAAATGTGACTTCAGGTGGTTTGAAGCAGAGTCTAAAAGCCTTTGAGGACCGAAGTTTGACAGTTTAAAGGACCTTGGTGCCAAAGCACACCCTCTGTTGAGTCCATGCCTTAACTGGTAGTAGCTGATGAACGCACTACCTGACAAGGGTCATATTATTATGCCTGAACAGTGTCCCTGTTAGACTAACTTTTTTTTGTCCGTTCGCTGCTTTCAACAACTAACTCAGCCAAGAGTCTGACTTGGAAAACTACAGAGAAGCATGTCTGTCCTGATGGGGGTTGAGGGTTTGCAGACTTTGATGCCTTGGGTTTATTTTTTGTGAAGTATGAGAACAGCTGGGGTTTTATGAAATAACGGGATATCAACATGCCTTACAATGTTGAAAGGCAGTAAGCACAGAATCAGGGATTCAGAGAACAAAGATTGTTATTCAGCTCATGGTTGCTTTATCTCAGGATTCTTCTTTCTTTTTCTTTTTTAAGTAACAACCAACACCTCTGGTGCAAGTTATGAACCTTTAAGGGAACCCCCTATTTGTGATTTGCACCACAGATGCTTTTCTTTTAACCTCAAACCTTGGATTGAAATTAGTCTTCCATATGTTTTGTTACTAAGCTGTTATGTGGGTGTGAATTTTTCTTTACATGAGGAAAATTGTAGTTGAAAGGTGGTAATGTGCATGATTTAAAACTGAATGGGTTATTTTTTTATATTTGGGGTTCTGAGTCTGTGACGGGACAAGTGTTTGAAGCATCCACAGTCTCTTCAAATGTCATGTTACATTTGCAGACTACAGTGAAGTGCAGTACAACTTTATGTGAAAAAAAATAAACTGCTTCAGTGAACACAAGCCATGCTGCTGAACAATAAAACATGCTGTGCTTTTGCTACAGCACAACCTCTTCAGAAATGCTTTCTTATTGCCGCTCAAGACAAACTCTTAACTTAAATATTTAAGAGGAACACATAAATTTGCCGTCATGCATGAAATAAAGTCCTTTCAGGTTGCTTTAAATAATTGTATCAAATACCAAAAACATCACATCAGATTTGAAGTGAAGTTAGCTTAGCATGGCATGTTGTAGTTACAACATTCGAGGTTTAAAAATGTATGCTTTTAAAACCAAAAGTGCAGCCCCTCTCTCACGTTTGGATTGTGTAGATTGGGGTTGTCGTGTGTTGTGGTTATTTATGTGCAGCCATGTGAATGTGAGCAGATAAAAAAAGGAAGAGGAAAGGCACAGAATTCTATTCTAATCGGTTATGATTCTTAAATCATAAGATTTCAGAATCACAAGATTTAAGATTCACTTTTAAGTTGAACAAAGTGTTTTAGTCAGTCCTGACTTTGTTTCTCTGGGGTATAAACAGCAGAAGCTGTGCTTGCGTTACAAACGTGGGCACATCTTTGTCGCTGTTCCGCTAGTGTTGAAAAAACACGATTCCGCAATTGCAGCGTCTCCATTAAATAAGAATAGCAATTAAAAATCACATGTGAATAAGTTGTTGGAAACATACCACCTCAACATCCTCCTACCAGGCATCGTTGTCTTCGTGGTTTGTGCCGGCGGCAACGTCCGGTTGTTGATCCTGTGACTTTATGGTGCTCTTGCAAAATAAACCAATTTAGAACAACAGTTGAAGTTGGAAGGAGATATTTCAGTTTCTTTTCTAGCTGGTTGAAATCCTAAAATCCTTTTAGATTTAAAACTCATGAACAAAGAATTAAGCAAAGGTGAGGAGGTCTTGGTTTGGAGCATATGTAGCATAAAACAATGTGTATTTTCCTTTAGTGTCTGTATTAAAATGTAATATTTAACCACTTTTCAATGTTCTGTTATTTTCTCAACACAAATTTTTGTTTTAAATAAACACTTTTAGATCAAGCTATGCATGTCGAAACCATGCTGTTATTAAATTATGCCATAAAAATGTTGCCAGCCACAAAATTTTGAAGACCAGCTTCCTATATAGAAACATGCAGCCGACTGGAGTAAAGTGCATACCTTTATTTCAATTCACAAGCACCTTGGATCATCGTCACACTTCTGTTGTTATTAGCACCAATGAAGAATGTCCATGCACCTACGCACGCATGTAAAAAGAACGATACTTCTTGATAAAGTGCACAGGGTGCGTACACGCACTCACACACACATCAACACAGCACGAGGAAAAAAGAAAAAGAAAAAAAGACACAGTGGCTAGGCCATGGAAAGGCGGATGTGTACGACGTCGTTTCTGAGTTTCAAAAGTTGGAAAGTTTTCGATTTTTGAAACTGAAAACTTCCAAGTTTCTGAGATTTTTTGGAGCAAATTTTCGACTTCCCAAAATCAGAAATCCACTTTTTTTTTTCTGGAAGAAAAAAAAAGATTGAGATTAAAAATTTCTGATGTTTTTGGCGAAAATTTACCGTCCCTTTTTTTAAATTTTTTAACTATGATACTGATACGCCGTGGAAGATGTGCTTATGGTCTCAACCGATGATAAGACGAGCTGAGCGGCTCATCGACCCTCCGAACTTCCCACTCAGACACACACACACACCAGACTCCACCCCGGACACCCCTTGCCAGGATGCTGTGACGGCGTCAAAGGCTTCAGCACTAAATAAGACGACAGAAGAGGTCAAAGGTCACGTCGAGCCCAGCCACCCTCTGGTCTGCAGGCTGCTGAAGTGCGCCTCCCGCAGGACTCTGTTGATGTGGTCGTAGGAGGCGCTCTGCCCGTTGCCATGGAGACGGCGCTGCCAGAAGCCGGCCGAGTCTTCACGCTCCGGTCTGCCACAGTTCTTCTGGTGGCGCGCGCTCGGCCCGGCGCTGGCCTCAGCTGCCCTTTCTGGACTGCTGGTTCCGTTGCTGCTGTCGCTGCTGGAGGACTGCAGATGCACACAGAGAGGAGGGAGAGCAAGGAGGAGATGCGGGGCTTTAAATAAAATATTCTCAGCTCCATCAGAGAGTGGTGCAGTTCCTGGGAGAAGCAGAACTGTACGTGCATCACACACTCTAAACGCCCACCGTTTCTACTGACAAGGACATTTATTACATTTACAGTACCTCGATAAAGTATTCACATGCCACCTTAAAACCGTGATTAAATGCATTTCATTGAGATTTTATGTGATGAACATAAAAAATAATGAACATTTGTGAAATGGAAGGAAGATGATAATTGGTTTCCAATGTTTTTAATGCAAAAAATCTGGCAACTTAGCAAGCATTGGTCTTCAGTTGGGCTCTCCTGATAAAACATTTTCACTTCCGATACGATATCGATGTGGCAGTTTTATGTATTGGCCAATACCGATACAATATTAGCACGAATCATACATACTTTAACTGCTTATTTTGTAGTCTGGAATGTTTGAAAAG
This sequence comes from Poeciliopsis paucimaculata, assembly GCA_903067055.1. Lineage (NCBI taxonomy): Eukaryota > Metazoa > Chordata > Actinopteri > Cyprinodontiformes > Poeciliidae > Poeciliopsis > Poeciliopsis paucimaculata. The sequence goes on from CAEGAD010059931.1 coordinate 16,777, forward strand.
ACTTGATAAAGTGGTTTTGTCCAAACAGACGACAATAACAAACATGTTAAATGAGGTACTTTTGGATCTATATGCTAAGGAAAACTAATTATCACTCAAAGGGTTGCTGTGATTTTATTTTTCCTTCTCAAAAAACCAAGTATGAACTTATCTAAAGGAAACAAATAAAAGTAGGTAGGAATGGGATCACAAATCCCAAACCTCAGATTTTTTTTTTTATGTTTCCCATGAAAGGCAGTTTGCTCATCGTTCTGGGCTCAGCTGAAGAGAAATGAAGACAATACTTTGTTTACACTGAGCAAAAATAGCAAAAACTGGATCTCGGTCACGCTTCTCTTGAAAACACTTGTTGTGTTTAACCAAGTTTTAATAAAGCAGTTGTAGCAGCAGATTTGACAGCACCAAGGTGGATTTTGGAGCAGAGTCAGTGAGCAGAAGTTACCATGAAACCAGAAAACTTGGAAAAGATGATGACTTTGTATTGAGTCTAACATTTCTGTAAGTAGATTTGAATTAAAAAAGGGAAAGTTTTGTCCTAATTTATTGAACTTATTCTTGGATGGCCCCGGGCCCCTGAACACTCTTGGTTTAAAACATTGACTGATGCTGGCTGAATATAAATTCAGACTTTGTTATCTGTGAAAAACATTAAAAATATATATATATATATGGAAAGAAATCAAGTGGTATCAATACTTTCTGCAATGCGCTGCAGAAGATGAGAGGGAACCTTTGAAGCGCAGAGCTAACCTCAGAGTCCAGATCCGACACCAGTAGGCAGGGACCCCCTCCTGACCTCTTGGCCTGGGGGTTCAGCTGCTGGTCGTCAGCGCTGTCACCGCTCCGGTGTCGCTTCCTGTGCAGAAACCGGACAAGAGTGTGTGACGGGAGGAGCTGCAGGGCAGGGAGGAGAACCAAAAATAGAACCACACACTCATATGTTCCACATCTGAACGCGCCCAGAGGAAACCACAACGTCTCAGTGAAATGCAGTAAATGACGACACTCATTCCGTTACCTGCTACCAGTCAGCATTTCTGCAGCCTGACACGGACGATATCTGGCACCGAGTTGAGAGGCTTTTGACAGCGGCTCGGTTTTACCAGCATTTCCCGGTGGGACTCAGTGGAACATCCCCACCGGTCTCACCGGGGGAGCCGAATCGGTACAGCTAACACAACCGGCCCCCGCACTGGGTCGTCCGGCTCTCTTCGGTTCTCCCGACGTGTTCTCTGAGCGAACCCACAGAAGCCACTGCTGCGTGTTCTCGTTCACGCAGCGTAATCTCGGGGAACTCAAGGCATGACGGCGAGAAGGGAGCGAAGCGACCCGCAGCTAACTACTTTAGCCGAACACTTCTTCCGCTTTCGTGTTCACACCGTTTATGGCGTCGAGCTGCTGCTATACGAGGCTCGCGGGGATTCGATGAAGCACAACAGCAGATAAATTAGGAATATGTTAAACTTCTAATTCAGGAAGTCGGCTCGTAGTACCGCTTCAGAGAGCCGCTTCGCTGAGACCATGAAGTTGGCATCATATTCAGACACCGGACTAAAGGAATATTCCGCTCCATTCAACGACCATTAACCGATCTGGTTCAAACTCTTATAGAATGGTTAAAAAAAAACAAAAAACAAGATCGGATTTTACACTTATTACATATGAAATAGTTTGTGATTTACGAAACACCTTTTTTTTATTTGGAAAACCCAAACATTAAAATGTCTAGTATTTGAGTCTTCATAAAAATCACAAACTGTGTTGTACAGAGTCTGTACTCAATTCAAAACAATCCAGTTCACGTATGGCGATTCTTTGTAGTTCAGAATTAAATGAGCGGAATAAGCCCTGCAGTGAAGTTTCGGACTTGGCACTACAAGATTGATGCGAACTTCAGCCGGATTAAGACTCCACCTCTGTGTTTACTTTGCGTCATCAGGTACAGCTGGACGTTGGGACGTTAATTTGAGGTATAGATGTTAGGATCCAACAGATGGCGCTAGTGCAACAAAAATGGATGCAAGCTGCCATTAAAATCTAAAGAAGAAGAAGAAGCTGGCCGTTAACTCCATGGTGAGCTTTAGCTAGCTTCTGTTTACAGCTACTTTTTCCACCTACACAGAAACTACTATTTCTAAAAGAAAAGGCGGTGGCAGTAACACATGCCAGACATTTTCCCCACCCGCCAATTACAATCAAGAAGAAGAAAGGAAACGTTTCATTATGTCGTTAAATTAGGCACTACCCAGCAAACCGAGGGAATTTCACTCAATTAGCATAGGCTAGCTATATGCTAAAAACAAGCACAGTGTTAAGTAGCTTCAGTTAAGGGGTCAAATGAAAAATCTGGAGAATGTGGCAATTTCTTTTATATGCTTAATCGGAATAATTAATTACTATAATAACGGTCACTCTCCGCCCTTCCTCCCCCTATAAATTTCTTCGACTTTTATGAGATTTTGATTCTTTTGCAAGAGGGAAAAATAATTATTAAAATAATTGGCACAAACCTGACTTTTAAGTGCTTTCTATAACTTTTTTTCAAAGGGTTGAGGTCAATTTACTCTGATCCCCTGAACCAGACATGCTCTCTCTCATTCTGAATGTGTAAAGGCAGACATCTGGGGTTTTATCTTTATTTTTTAAAAAATTTTTTTCTCTTACATCATCATAGCAACCCAACGTTTATCTGAGTTCACGTTGCTGGTTTGTTGTTGTTTCTCCGCCTGATCTTGTAAAAACACTTTGAGTTGCCTTGCTGCTGAAAATGTGTTGTAGAAATAAAGGGTAAAGGTCAGAGTTTCAGAAATACAAATGAATGGAAGCCAATACAAAGTAAAGAAACAATTTATAGTGGATGGAGGTTTTGGGTCATAACCAACAGGGACTGAACTTTTTAAATATATTTATTTATTTCAGTCAAACACAAATGATACATCATAAGTACACATAAAATGAATAAATGTGATCAATAAAGCATGACACTGATATGTCTAAATGTGCAGCCTTTAACAAATTACCTGCAATATTTAAAAATATATATATTTAAAAACATGTCCTAACCATTTAGTCGTATAATCATTCAAAATATATTATGACAATGTTTTTAAAAAGAAGCAATGAATTAAATCTAATTTCTGAAATTATTCTGAGTGCGGAGAACCGGCAGGCGTCTGTGAATTAATGTTTATTTCAGTCTCTGCTCCAATAAACTTACATTCATCTGTAAAATTATATTTAGTTCTCTAATGTACAAAATATATTTGAACACATTCTGGAAAGATCTCTGATATTTAATGAAATATTGACTGGCTTATTTCATTTGTAAACAAAAAATTAAGGATCAGAAAATATTTACCTGTAGTAAAGGAGACCCATTCAGGAATTTGATTGCCGTGAGAGTGAGACCTCCTTTCTGTATACAAGCTTTGTTATTTTAAGTTGAACTTAAAAATACTTTATTATGTTTCCCAAAAGGAAATTAAATGTTGTCATTATCTGCTGGTCACTAGATTTATGGCTGATGGCTTTATTAATAAAGAACTAATAGTTTCCGGTCTGGCCCCGCCCCTCAGACCATTTGGATCCGCCCACTTTAGGGGGTGGGGCTACGTCACATATTAATGACGAGAATCGTCATTAATATGTGACTAGAATCGCTCATCTGTTGTTGCAGAAACACGACCGGCGTGACAGCGCCACTCTGATAAAAAATATTATCTATTATAATGAGATAATTATAATTTTATTATGAGATACAATCTCATTATGATAATTATCTCACTATAGATAATTCTAATATTATTATAATGAAATACTGTTTCAATATAATGAGAGTATCTCATTATATACTACGAGATAGTATCACATAGTATATAATTATATAGTATCTCAATGTACTATATTGAGATACTCATTATAATAATATTATCTCATTAGTATATTGAGATACTATTTCATTATAATACTATTATAATGAGATACTATCTCAGTATAAGGAGACTCAGTGAGAAACAGCTGTGTAACTGAACGAACTCTGTTGTACCTGTCAATTTTCATAAACTAATCAGACATGATATTATAAAGAGAGAGGGGAAGGAAGGTCAAACAAGCTTTCTAACCATACAGCCAGACAAGAGGAGCAGCATAAGCAAATGAGGTGGATTAGCAGTGCTTGCTAACAGCCGGTGGTGTCATCTAGGATATGTTGCTGTGGAATATCGTTTCTGCTGCTCAAATTTAAGGGTGTTGTGTCATGGCAGTTATACACCAAGCTGTCTCTTTACTCTGAGGCTTTCTTGGTTCATTGCAAGACTGACGGCTGCCAGAGATGCTTCCTGTAGTCCTTTGTGATGAGAAATACAAGCAACATACTGTAAATATACAGTGAGCGTCATTAATTATGGATGTAGAATATTGAGTGCACCCAAAGACCTGATCATAACATTAATGAATATGTAAAGAAATTAATAAAAAGTGAGAAGGACCTGGGTCAACATACATTAGTGTGTATCTGTGGTTGGTTAGCTCAAATGTTTGGAGCAATCCAGGTGCTGAGGTTCCTTAAAAACAGAGAACATACATAAATTGAATAATTGTTTCTATTATAAAGGCAAAAAGGTGCCTGCCCAAAAATTGACTTTTGTTTATCTTCAACATCCCTGCTGAATTGTTAATAGCATACAGCAAAAGCAATTCTGCTCCAGTGTCTTTAACTCTTCAGTTTGTCTTTTTTGTAAGTGTTAGTGAAGCAGTTTTCTTTAAAGACAGCAACGGGGTTGATGGGAGGAATCACTGCTACACCATGCTAGGCTTAGCTGCAGTAAAAGTTTGTTTTGATTATTCTGATATATAAATTCATTCTATCTCCCTCCCGTGATCCCCGACCCCCATCCCACAGATGAACGTGGTCCAGCATTCTGAGGAGAAACTCCGCACGGCTTTAGTGTCTAAATCGGCGGCTGTGGCTAAATTATACAGCGACTACACAGAAGGAGAAAGGCGTCTTCTGGAGGAAGGACTGCACCCTGGGAAGCGTGGGTCTCTCTTCCAGCCCATCACTCTTCACTCTGACTCGGACTGGATCGCTGCTCATCCTGAGGAACCTCAAGGCTTTGAGGCTTTCTATAGAGACCCTCGCCGCAAGACCCCTGACGCAGGCCACAACACTATTTACATACAAACTATAGGTGAGTGAGCTTGTGCTACAGGTGACTTGAACTTTTTTCATTTAAATGCGTTTTTCTTAGAAAGTTAAGATTGTCAAAAAAAATAAAAATTCAAGGGGTATTACTGCGCTTCCAAAAATCATAAAATTGTGCAAATTGAAATTACAGAAATAAATGTGCTTAATAAAAGGAGGCCAATTTAGAAAAAAAAAACCCAACTAATGTTCGATAAAAAGTTTTTCTGCTGAGGCTGTAGTGACATCAATGTGTTTCACAAAACTGCAACGGAAGCACATTTTTCACATCACATGAGCCACGTGATCAACAGCAGGATGTTCCTACTGTTGGAAAAAGTGAAGATGACCGGAAGTGGTAGAAGGTCGGAGCCACGGCGCGTTTTTTAATGACATCGTGGGGACAAACTTATTTACGTGATTTAAACTGTATTTTTTACCTAATAGAAACATGGCAATTGTGAAATTGTGTTTTTTCGACATGAGCAGAGTATCAACAAAGTTTTGAGCACATTTCCAATGGAAAAATGTGTAACAATAGCTGCGTTTCCAAATCCACTAATGTCGAAAAAACACAATTTCGCCACTGTGGTGTTTTCTACAAATAAACCACCTCATTGTAGTGCCAGCCTTTTTTTTTTTTTAATCAAAAAACTATTTTTTTTATGGGTGTGTTTCGGTTAAGCAAAATATTTTTTGAAATATCAAACTGTGTGTGTCTGTTTGCAGGTTCTTTTGGAGACGAGGGACTCCAGACAGACCAGTATGTTGAATGGCTCAGAGATTACTGCCAGGCCTTTTTCTGGGGGCTTTCTGTTAAGATGCTTCCAGCAGTCAGTGTGTCTGAAACAGGATGCTCCTTTAGGGTGAACAGCAGCTCACACAATCTGCAGATTCTCACAGGTAACTCAGACATATTTCTTTACCCAAGCTTTGCTTCACGATGTCGGTTGCCTGTACTTCCCCTTCAAACACAACCTGTTTGTTGCTTCCCTTTGACACAAAGGCGACTTGTTACGGTTTCTGGGGAAAAGAAAACCAAAAGATGCTTTCTGCATAGTCGGAATCACGACGATTGACCTCTACCCAAAAGACTCCTGGAACTTCGTGTTTGGTCAGGCTTCTCTCAGTGACGGTGAGCTTTTGGTCGTCATTAAGGAAAACGTACAGCAACCACTAGATGGTGCTCAAATGTATAGAGTGTGACTTTAATTTCCACCCCCATCAGGGATGGGTGTGTTCAGCTTTGCCAGATATGACGACCACTTTTACTCCAGAAATTATGCTGGGAGGCTGAAGAAGAAGCTTCAGCCGAGGCAGGGAGATTACTCTGTGTTCCAGGGATACTACACTCCACCCATCACCAGCACTCTGCTGCTTCGATCCTGCAAGGTGGTTAAAGGGCACATGGAATCGTTTTTGCACATTTCCATTTTCAGTTGCACTCATATTTTTGGCTTCTGATAGTTCTATTCATTTTAAGTTGATTAAAAAGTTAGTGCAGAACAGCTGAGAACAGCTGGAAGTTGCAGTCTGCGACTGTGTGATGACATGATGTTGAGGAAGCTGAACTCGGCCACTGATTGGCCCATTAAAGAGGCATGAGGAGAAATGTCTGGCAGCTTGGATACCTATTAAACCGAGACCCCCAACCAGGGATTTAAAAGATCAGTCATAAACAGTTATTTGAAACACTAAATCTCAGAAATGTCCAAACGTTTTTGAAGCTCATAAATTTCCAAGTTTCTTTCTAGTAAATTTCTGAGATTAATCTAAAAATGTCTTGAGTTTTGTTTCGTTTTTTTCAAAAATTTACTACTCCTGTTTTTTCTTTCATCTACAATGACCCTAACGTCACACTTTCTCTTTCAGTGGTGGCGGCTTTTTATTTCAGAAAAGTAGTACTCTAAAACTACTCTATTGTGAAAATAATTGCAAAGACTAAATGACAGTTACATTTTATGACTTCAACATTTTAAGGCCCTAAGCATGTTTAGGGCAGTTATCTGCGTTGAGTCTTTGTGTGTTCAGTGCTTCGAGTGCAGGTGCTTTTATCTCACTGCTGCTGTTTGTGTAACATGCTGTTGCAGACCATTACCCATGAGATTGGCCATATGTTTGGAATAAAGCACTGCCAGTGGATGAACTGTGTCATGCAGGGATCGAACCACTTGGAGGAGTCGGATCGTAGACCACTGGACCTCTGTCCGATCTGCCTTCACAAGCTTCAGGTCGCAGTTGGATTTAAAATTGCTGACAGATACAAGGTAAAACTACACTCTGCTTAATGTACGCTCAACTATTCAATGTGCAGGAGGCATTTTCATGCTGTAATGATGATGAGTGGAAAGTAACTTGGTGTTTTAAACGTCACAGGTGTTAGAAACTGATTATGTCAGCTTGTTTTCTGGTAGCGTCTGGTTCGGTGTTCTGCTCCCTGACATGCCTGAGTTCACATGGCGGACTGAATTTTAACCTCACTGTGCTGAGCTGGTGCATCCTAAAAAATGCTTTTCTCAGAATCTGCTTGACTTCTGAACCCTAAAGGAATGCTGTGTATTTCCACTCTGCAAGAAGGTTTTTCTATAGCAATTTGTAACATTGTCTGTCTTTCTTTTTTGTTTTATCTCTAAACATTTGAAGGATCTTCTTGTTGTTAAATTGTTCTCTTCTCCTTCAGAAATTTCTGAGGCATAAACCCCACTATCCAAAACAGGATTAAAAAAACAATGTTGGATTTGAACATTTACTTCAAATTCAAGGTCTGTTTTGAGCTCCATCTATTTCCCAGCTTTCGTTGCCCTGCTTTAAAGCTGCAGATTGTAACATTTATTTAAAAAATATTATTTTGCACATATTTGTTTTACCATGTCGTGACAATGTAGCATGAGACAGTTAATCTGTCTCCTCCACCTCCTTCCTGAGCTGCTATTGTCGTGTGTAGAAACACAGCGCTCCAGGTCAGAAACAACCAATCAGAGCCAGGAGGCGGGTCTTAGCGCTGCCAATCAACTTCACTGCTAAATGTGCTAATTGTCCACCATTATCAGTGTCTATGTTATCTAGCCTTAGCATTCAGGACAGGCTCAGCTGATGGAGAGAAGCTGCATCACATCTGCCTACAGTGTTTTTTTTGTGGGATTTTTTTTCTTCTCCCTGACCTGAATCTTTGGTAGATGACCAACTCTGACCACCTCACCTGGTGTTTCAGCAACAAGGCAGTTCAAAGTGCCTTGTTGTTTCTAATGGTTTTATGTTTTACAAAAACATAAAACCATCATAAATGCGTCACGCATACAACAATTGTGAAAACGAGTAACAAACATTGCATTTTGTTTGGTGCCATTGGTAAAAATCATCAAAACACATTAAATATGTTGTTTTACGTTCCATTTCAGAACTCTAAACAGGTGGGTGTGTAGTCTTGACCTAAAGGAGCTCAGTGTTTCAGCTGTTTTGCAGTTTTCTGGAAGTTTGTTCTATATATAACCAGTTAATCTGCTGATTAGAGGCTCTCCCAGGACTATAAGTATCTTCTTTCTCTCTCTCTTTTTGTAAACCTTTTAGAAACATTTTCCTCTGCTGGTATCAAGTCCCACATTTTTTTACTTTATTTTTTGAAATTAACAATACTGAAAATCATTTTTCCTGTACATCTGTCTCTGTTAAATAAATGGATCACAAAAAAAAACCAAACATAAAAAAACTTTGCCAAGATTATTGCTCATAAGGTTGTACTTCCAAGAGGATTTCATAAATATAACCAGATTTAAAGAAATGATTTATTTAGTCATTGATAAGTGGATGGTTACTGTGTTCTTCACAGTTTGATTTTGCCGTATTTTGGGAGAGTCTATTCATCATCACACTATTTTTACATTGATTCCTCTAAGTTATTTTTTCCGTGTGTTCAACAGGCTTTACTTTGCTGGACGGAAGACGATGAGAGTCAGCTGTCAGAGGCAGAGTCTGCTCACCCCTCTGCTGTCCGTTTTCACAAACCCACCGAAGCCTTCAATGAATCCCGGCTGTGGCTCCGCAGCTGTTTGGACAGACTGGAAATAAGTTAGCAGAAGTGACTGCCAGCTTTCATTCAGCTGATGAAGAGTTTTGTTTGAGCCTTTTAAGGTTGTACCTGTGGCTCAGCGGGAGGGTTAAGATGTTGCAATTGGAAGCTTGCGGCTTCTGCATGTTCTGGACACTTAACCCCAAGTTGCCTACAGCTTGGTGTATGAATGAATGAAATGTGAAATACTTGTAGGCCAATTATTTCGCCTTCATTTGGCTCAAACACAAAGAAAAAAACAAGTCACAAGTGCAGCTGGTTATCACCAGCAAACATGCAGGAGGATCATTAAGATATTTTTATTGATTTATTGTGCAAACTGAGGATTTTGACAGATGTGTCACACTGATAGGGCGCGTTAAAAATAAGAGGGAATTTGGATGGACTGTCATACTTAGAAAAACAATCAACAGGCGAAAGAAACTTTGTGAATTAAGGGATTTAATGTCACATTTTAATTTTAGTCTGAAATGCAAACTGCAGTCTGATGTGTTTATGCTCAGATTTGCTTCAGCAGGTCATTTTGCATGGATGGATGTGTTTATATTATGCAGGCTCTTCCGTGACTGATGTGATCAGTACATGAGCCATCGCTTCATGACACAAAAATACGCCTGGAGCACTTAATTAAGAAGTTCAAATCACATCATTGCTTTATTGTGATTTAATGCATCGTTGATACAAAATGACAAATGATTGATGTACAGAAAAAATAGATTAAAAAAAAGAAGAAAACACTTTTTGTTACATTCTCCTGAGGTTTTGGAATTTTTTATACATTTTTTTTTCTTTTTTCGATTAAGTGCAATAAAATCTGTGCAGTATATTTTGTTAGCAGCTCTCTTTAGTTTCTAGTATTTTCCAGGAGTGGTTAGACTGATCAACAGCTGATGTAAAATGCTTCAGTGTTAGGCCCTGATTGATATCAGACAGACAGACTAACTTTACACTGCAACACTGATGACTTATTGAGGACACGCCTTTGTGTGACATCTCCTGTCACTGTTCATTCACTCTACACTCTTTACTAACACAAAAAAGTACAAAAAAAAAACACACATTCATTTTTATATTTGGCATGAGAACTTGTAAAAAAATTAAAATGCTGGTTGTTAGATCATATTTAAGGTACAACTCCCTATTTTGATCAAACACCACAGCGATACTTCCCTCTAGGCATGGGGCGGTATGAAATTCTGACGATATGTTACGTTAGATAAAAATATCACCGTATCGTGGTATCCCATGGCAGATCAGCCCCTTGTTCTACTCTTTGAATGCTCGGCTATTAAGAAACGATTGCTTCCTAGAGGAGTGGACTCTGTCGACTCTGTCGAGGTTTTACATTTTCCTAAAGTCGCTAATTACATCATCAGTAACGATGATGTAATGCACCAGTTTGATGCTATGAAGCTTCCAGAAATCACGAGGCGACTGTTAATGTCGATTCATTATTTGAAAGAGTGGCCAACATGTACTGAAAGACTTTCTTCACTTCCTCTGCTGACATTGCTAAAACTACAGGGAGAGTACAATTCTAAAACAGCGCAGAAAATCAACTTCTGTACGCTGACTGGCCCAGTAGAAATTCTACCGGCAGAATCCAAGTCAATGGGAGGAAGCCTGGACCGTATCAGAGTGACATAGGAAGGCTAGGCTAGGTGTGGTATTAGTATTACAGCTCTAAGACGTATCATTTAACATTTCTTTAGCGTGCTTTGATGTGAATGCATAGGCAATTTGCTTCTTGCATGTTTGCTGAATTGTGGGCTGATCCTCTTCAACTTGACGCGTTGCTGCCAGATCAATTAGAACAGGCATTTGAATTTAACTAGGATTTATTTTTTTATTATCGCTTGACATTTTGTTTAAACTGGTAGCATTTATTTGAAAGCAATGTGACAGGAAGGGGACAAAGAGAAAGGGAGAGAGACAATGGGAGACGAACGTGGGATGGACACATCCAGGTGGGTAGCCTCTGTCTACATGGCACAGCTCTAAAGTTTGCGCCATGCGATGGCCCTTTATTTTCATTTCAAATTAGCCTATGACCATAATCTCTACAGTCATAGTCAACTTGAATTGCTTTTGGAAGTTCTTTCTAGATCACCAGCACGGTGATATTTGTTTCACTAAAGGTAGATCGTTCATTTCACCACACCATGAACTTTACCTTGAATTTAGATCGTGTTTGCCTCCTTTGGCTGCAGTATGGTAAGCACGTTTTGCACATAGGGCAACCTTCTTCCTCCAGGTTACCATCTGTCTTCCTGCGGTAGCTGACATACTCCCATAAAGTGGGCTTTATTCTTTTAGACAAGGTGGACGGGTTGTGATAGTGCAGCTACACATGACTGGTTTGATTTGTCCTCCACTCTATCTCTGACCAGACAAAAAAAACAAAACAAAACAAACAAAAAAAACGCTTGTATGGTCAGAATGGTATGACAGAAAGTTTTTGTGGTTTTGAAACCGTGACGTTTTTTATATTGCGGTATACCTTAAAACCAGTAACCAGCCCAACCTGGTAACCCAGTAACTTTCTCTTTACTGCACCTTATACCCTTACATTCATTTGATTTGTTCTTTTACTTGTGCGTTTTTCCAGCTCAGTATTGAGTTGTGACCTCCTGGACTCCTTCCTCACTGACGTCCCCGTTGTCTCCTGCCCCAGAGCGGTCGTGTGCCGTGTGAGTTTGGTCCGGTTTCTCCTCTTCACTCACCTCCTTGTAGCCAGGGTTCCTTTTATGTTCAATTGCAGAGCATTTCGGGTTTCTCCTCCTGCAGGGCAACCCTTTTTTAGCAGGTCTAACAAGTCCCAGGAACACAGCACCCAGTCCCATCCCCACCGCGCACGAGTAGAACGCCGCTCCATAGTTCTCAGTTACATCCACTAGCATACCTGTAGGCACGGAGTGGGCACAGAGAAACAAGTTCAGTAAACTGTAAATCTAAAACTTATTTGGTCCTCCACAGATTGTTTTGGGGTTGAGAAACTGATCTCACTGTCCTCGGCGACATATTTGTTTTTATACTAAGATAAAATGGAATAAGAAGAGATCCAAGTGTCTAAACAGATTTGAAACGATTGGAAGCCTAAGTATCACAGACGTGTTCAGGCTGCGCAAATGGAACATATGAACCTCGGATACTGTTCCACGTTTTTGAGTCGTTTGTTAATCCAGTTTTCTCATGCATATTTATGCTTCCTCTGACTTTTTCGCTAAATAACAGCATCCACATCAAGAGTGTTGTTGAGCATTCGGGTAGTGCTTACTTGAGGTGTGTTTTCTAAACGAGTTTCCAATCAGTGAGTTGCTGATTAGAACCAGTCAAGCTGCAAATTGTCAATTTTGTGTCGCAAGTAAATTAGTAAATTTCTCTGTGCATCTCTACTTTTAAGGGCCTATACATTTGCTTAGGCATCGGAATATACTAAGAGAAATGTTTGCCCATAAAAAGATCTTTCCTACCTCCAAGTGGCGGCCCACCCAGCCCAGCGAAGCTCTGGATGAACACATAGACACCGGCAGCTGATGACATCCTCTCCACGCCCACCACCTCGTCCTCTGCCAGCATAGGGATGTGAGTGCATGCCAGGGTTCCCATGAAGAACCCGTACACAGCACAGCACAAAGCCAGAGTGTAAAAATTTGTCACCAGTGTAAATCCCACTAGGTCCACTGTCATCATGATGACACACACTAGGAGAACCAGGAGCTTCCTCGTCTTGAATACATCCTGGGACAAGACCCACCCGATGACGAATCGTCCAAAGATTTCAGCCACGGCCATGATGGAGAGCATGTAGGTGGCTTGCTCTCGCTCCACGCCACGGCTCACGCTCAGCTCGATGATGTAGAGCGGAGGGGCGAAGAAACCCAGAGTGGCAAACAGTCCAAACAGAGAGTAGAGGATAAAACTGCACTCTTTGAGGATGGAGAAGTCCAGGAGTCTAAAATTTGCAGCAGATTGCTTTGTGTAGCCTGAGTTGCATCCTTCTTCTTGGCCCATGGTTTTTTTGTCATCTTTGTTGTGTTTTTCTGTTTCCGGTTCTTTACTTTTTTCCCGAGAGTTCGGAGCCGTCTCTAGCCTTGGCTCTTTGTCCACTGAAATATTCTCCTCTGGTGAGCAGGTGTCTTTAAGTGACAGGACACCATTAGGCGTCTCGAAGTTCTCAAGAACCAAACTGTCTACATTCTCTTGTGTCTTGAGTGCTTCCAGCTCCTTTGGGGAAGACGTGTCGATGTTTGGGCTTTGGGGCATTCTGGGTTGAATAATGATTGGCCGGAGCAGCGCGCCACAGACGATGATGACGCTTTGCAGAGCTCCGATCACTGCCATGGTGCGTCTCCAGCCAATTTTGTCTCTTAACACAGAAAAGCCTAAAAGGCAAAGGAAATGCAGTGATGAAATGAGATGTGTGATTGCTCAGCTTATCTAAAAATGAACACGTTTTGTCTTATGTTGTTTAATGTATCAACCAATCATAACCCCTATGAGGTATGGTCACACCTAGTGATGGGGTCAACCACTCTTCCTCTCTGAGGGGATTTCTGTCAACTCCTCACTCTCAGTCACTCTCAGCAGCTGACTGAATTTGTGTCTTTACATCCAAATTAAAAATTATCGAGACCAATCCAATGGCAAGTACCTCTTGTTTATGGCTTCTCATCTCTTTTTAACTGTGTACATTTTTGTGTTATTTGTTGCTGCCTCACAATATGATGACAGAACAAATAAACGTACAAAAACATATATATATATTTTTTTTATAAAAGCTACATCTGCAGCTTACCCATCCAGCCAGAGCTACCATGGACATGTGTTTTGATCAAAGGATATTTGTGTTTTGGGATGGGTCAGTTGAAGTCCAGACCTAAATCCAACTGATGATCTGAATCTGGATCAACAATGTGGCTGAGCTTGTTGAAGAAGTTTAGGAAAAAAAATAATGTTGGCCTCAAGGTGAGTAGATCTGGTATAGACATTTCCCAGAAACATTTGCAGCAAAAGGTGGTTCTAAAACATAATGACCGAGTGGGGAGAACTAAAATCTCCTTTGTTTGTTTGGGTTTTGTTTTTGTTTTTGTTTTTTGAAAAAGACAATCATGTTATCCATTTTTAAATCATTCTCTGGTCTCTGTGCAGAATAAGTCCCAACAAAATTACATAGAAAGCACAAATACTTCAACAACGCACTCTTGGTATGTGCGCATGAAAATCATCAGATTCAGATGAGGCTTTGCTCTCACCTGGAGCGAGGGCAGACATTGTAAGGGACTCCCCGGTAGACGCCAGAGCAGTGACCAGAGAGCGCCGACGGCTGAAGTACTTTGACAGGATGGTCACAGTGGGCAGGAAAGTCAAACAGTAGCCCAGACCTGCACAGTTCAACACGCTTTTGTTTAATTCACCAAGACACATCGCTGTAGGACAGCTTCAGAGAATTCATTATAAGTGTAGATGAAGTCAAATGGATACCTGTCACTAATCCATAGGTGATGTATATCTGGTTGAGTGAACTGGTAAAGCTGGTTGCAATGGTGCCAGTGGATATAAGTAATCCTCCAAACATAACAACAAACTGGAAGCCAAAGTGGTTCATCATCACTGAGGAGAGCGGACCTGCAGATTGCAAGCAAATTGTGATTTAATATCGTTGCCCTTCATTGGCTGGATTGTTTTTTTTTCAGAGCTGCATCCAGTCAGATGAACCGGCCACCTACTATTAAAGGCCATGGTGAACACGCAGATGGAAATGATCCACGAGACCCGACTGTTGGTCTCACCAAACTCCTCCATCATGTCCTGGAGGAAGATCCCAAAGCTCTTAATGATGCCATATGTGAACATCTCCACCAGGAAGAACGCCACAGCCACCACCCACCCCCATCCTCCGTCAGGGGCCTTGGAGTACTGTTGGGCCCCCAGGAACTGGGTTACTTTATCTCTGCACAGTCCCATGCTCTGCAAAAGAGGAAAAGGTTTTAGTAATCGCAAGGAGTGTACCGATAAATCGTCCTCAATTGCCTTCATTTTATGAGATTGTTGATTGTCCGATACTGAAGCCGATCACATCTATCAGGTTTCGCTGACCTCAGCAAAGGTCTAAAAATCAACCACTGTCCTCTATTGCTCTGCTGTGAGGGAGGTTTGACTGACAGACCGGCCGACCACTGATAATAGTCACCAACTCAAAGACTTTCTTGCTATATTTAGCAACATTTCACACACAAAAAAAATACGCCATCTGCCAAAATTGGAATTGGCAGGTCAGGCTTTTTAAAGATTGTTAATCACTAATTGGCCAGAAAACTGCTATCAGTGCATACTGTTACAAATGACTGACTTTCAATCAACATCATGTGAGATTTCCCATGAGATCCTGGTTTCATGTGAACCATCAGCGTTGACAGAAATAAATACTGTAATATATTACTTTGTGAGTGAGATCCACTTTTTCAAACGTATTGCTGAAATACTTCTAGTTATACATGCTAATGTCTTGTGATGCACCAGTGAGCAAAAGGTGCACAAAATTATTTTCACAAGAATTATTACTTTGAAGAGATACATTGAAACAAGTCGTGTTGTTTAAAGAAAGCCTGCTTTCGGATAAACAACAATCTGCCCAAGTGAGTTATTATCTTTTGGGATAACTCACTTGGGCAGAAAAATTGACCTTTATTCATTTTAAAACGGAAACAGTTTTTGTTTGCTCGTTCCTTACTGCTACTCTGAAAACCCTCCACATCCCAAAAACAATCCATACGATATCAGGATCATGTGACATGAGAACAATATATTTTTATATATATGTATACTCCATCCAAGCTTATAGAAAAAAATGAGACGTGTTTATTTGTAGCCTAAAAAAACCCCCACGTGGGATACATTTGAGGTGAACAGAAGGAGATAGCGCCTCCTGCAGTCACCGAAGAGATTGGTCGCAAAATTAGGAATTTTAAAAAAGTGGGTCATTCCCAGCCAGTTTGAGGGACTTTTATCATCACTATGAAGACAAAAAAAAAAAAGAAAGAAAAAAAAAAACAACATGTGTATTTTACAAACATTTCTTGTAAATTTTACAAAACAAACCAAAAAAAAACCCCGTGTTTTTTAAAACAAAAAATTTAAAAAAAAAGTTTTTTTTTTATCTTTATGTTTTGGCCCAGTTAGAAAATGACCAAAACACGCACAGACCTTTGAACCGATCGCGATCAGTCCGCGATGTGGAGCCGAACCTCGGCCGCCTGCCGGATGCAATGAGCCCGCAGTAAGACCCTCGGATTAGAGTCCCAGTCAGTGGCGCTGGTTCGGTCGGACTCTGCAGAACCCGCCTCTGTGGTTCCAACAGCGAAGAGCCGTCAAAGGACGCCTGACCCTCTGATCTGCTCCTCTTCTGCTCACTGACAGGTCAGATTCTCTGTTTTAGTTTTGGTTCAACTCCTGCCGCTGCGTTTTCATGCTGCGCATCTTCCAGCTATGTTGAAGGTACAAACAGTGTCAGTGCGGAGTCCATAGATGTCAGGAGAGAGAGAAAAAAGACAGTAGCTGAAGTTCAGCCTCTTTCTGCAAGATAGAAACTAATTAATTATTAATACTTGACGGGGGGATGGGAAGGGTCAAAATTGAGCAGAGAAATCCAGATTTTACAGTATTTTGTTCCTTATTTGTAAGAGTGGTGCATTTACTGACACTTCAATCTCTATTACTTAAGAATAAAATATGAATTACCTTAGAAAAAAAACAACATTATTCCTCCACCCTCCAATTAATTTATTAAAGACTTAATAAAATTTGTTTTCATTTTAAAAATTGCAAAAAGAGAGCTGCAGTCAACTTTGTAATCCTCTTATAATGGAAATGAATCCTAATGCAAACAATTACAGTTGTACATCTTTTAATTAACAATCTGCAGTTTCTGCATTATTCCTCTAACTGTCCCTCTGAAGGGTAACATTTGAAATTTTACCTTCACTATATGAAACTTATGCAATTTCCCCTTGTGGCGTTGTTCAGTTTCGCAACAAGAAAAGATTTCATAACCGCCACCGGTACGTTAAGCGGTGCAAGTGGAGTAAATCCATGTTCATTTCGATCTGCTGGAAACCTTTAATGAAAGACTTATTCTGCACAGTAAGCTGCAGTTGCATAACACTTTATTTACAAAGCAAATAAACGTAAAGGGTAAGTAACCATTGTCCCCTGTTATTACACATACAGAGACATGATATGTGAAAGAAAAAAAAAACTCCTGTTAGAAAACACCAAGAAGACCAGATTTAAGCGTGTTAATATGTTAATTCACCTCCAAGTGTGTACGAATGAAAATGGGTATTTATTACCAACCTGAAACAAATGCTGACCTATGGAGAATAGAAAAGACTATTAAGATCACATATGTGTTATCTACATATAGACAAACATATAGATATTCATATTGATTGATTTGGAAATGATGAAGTTAAAACTTAAGTTGAAGCTTTCCCTATTTTATCACATGACATAACAAACATTAAGGTTTTATATTGGGATTGCTTACCTACACAAAAAAAAGGAAAATGCTTTTTTTTTTTTTTTTTTTTTTACCTTTTGGAAAATATAGAAAACTAAAAACGATAATTTAACTGATAATTGGAGACTGAGTGGAGGTTAACCTTCCACCTGGACAACAACCTGAAACATAAAGTCCAGAACGACAATGGAACAGATTAAATGGCCCAGTCAAAGTCCAGCCCCCCTACCCCCCAAAAAAAAAAAAAATATTGTGAATGTAAATAAAATCACATTCACACCACACTTTTCAGATTTTTATTTAGTTAAAATATATATATATGGAATCAGACCATCACCAAAAAAAATGATAGGTTTTCTTTTCACTTCACATTAAAACACTTCTACTTTACCAACGGAAAATACAATTATGTGACAAAAAGAAGTCATATCTATTTATAAAATTAAAAATGTAGGCCTATAACATGGCATTAACAGACTACAACAAAAATACAGGACTTGGAGATGTTTTTGAAGTCTTACTGCAAGCATCCTGCCTGTCCTTCCTCTACTTTACTTTATTATTATTATTTTTTTTTTGCCTTCTTCGGAAACTTTTTGTCTTTTATTTTCTCAGCAGGTTGTCAACCAGCACACAAATACCTCTCCGTTTTCTTCACTTATGATTATTATTTACATGTGCTCATGCAGTCACTCGTGTTTTACATTGTGTTGGTTTTAAACATCAAAAACGCCTGACTGTCTGTGCGCTTGGAGGAGACGTTGACTCGGATCCTCGCGCGCGCGCTGCGCCCGACGCAACGTCCTCGTTCCAGCCGGCTGGTTGTTGTCGCGCGCTCGCTGCTTAATGACAACTCACTGTAAGTATCTGAACGTCGCCTTTTTTTTCTCTTTTTTTTTTTAAAGACATTTTACAGCTCAGTTAGCCAAGGTAGTGTTTTTCCCCCCTCCCCACTCAGTGATAAATGACAGCAGGCCGTGGAGGACACGCCGGGTTGTGAGATGTTTGGGTTCTGAAGTGTTTCTGTCTGACCTGAGAGTTGCTCATTTCAGCTGAAATGATTCCGTTCTTCGTCGGAGCAGCTGCGACTGTTTTTCACTGTCCCCAGCCTGCGAGCGACCGCAGGGCAGCCCGCGTACTGTATGTGAGCCACATGTTCTCTCGGGCATGTATCCACAGACACGCGTGAACCCCCGAGAACAGGCGCGCTGCGTGCGTCACGGAGTCACATTCATACGGAGGAGGGAGAAGGGTCGAGGGGGGATCTGGTTGCGACCAGTTCTAAGTCTGTCATAACCGTCCACGGAAGCACACACACGCCTTTTTTAAAACCTGGTCTGCTCTGATTGGCGGTTGCAGGTTCTCAGGTTGAAATCTGTGGAAAGTCCTATTTAAATCCCCACGTTTTCCAGGTTTGTCCCCAGATTTTTTTTTAACAAGTGGAATGTCTGTAGAACATGTCCTTCTAGGTTAACAATCTACATCAGTTTTAAAGGTGGAGATTTACCTACTTTTCCAGACTTCCATTGCGATGAGCGAGATTTCACCTTCTGCCTCGTCCTTAAAGCAAAAATGCTTCAAACTCACTCAACAATCTCAAACACGAAACAGCCTGAGTAGATACAAAATGCAAATTGAAATGAATCTAAATCTAACAGCTGCCAATGGTTTTTCATGGCTTTGGAGAAACAATGGCCCACGTTTTGCAGAAGTCTTATAATTACATCCAGTGTGTTAGAGTGTAATTGACCTGTCTAAAGTCCCACCACAGAATGTTAGTAAAATTTAAGCCCAAGACTTTAAATAGGCCATTCTGAAATGTTCATTTTAATTTCTTTTTGCCAATTGAATGGAGTTGATCAAACTTCATTTTATTTACATTTGCTTATCTTGACAACTTAATAAACTTAATAAATGAACTTGGATCAACTTAATTTGATGACTTGTGACCAATTAGTAACATTTTTTTATAAGGTTGGAGCTGTATTCTCTTTTTTCGGTGTGACTTATTATTATTCTTTCATGCCATGTGAAGATCGTAAGGTTGTTCATCTTCTTCCCACGTCTGTGATTAAATCAAACAAACCTGGGTTTAAAGAAGGCTTTCTATGCACCGATTGGACATTTTCTAGAGACACATTATTGACTCTGCATTGTCACAGAGTCAATAAGTGCCTACATCTCTTTCTGTGTTGACTCAGTAATAACCAAGAAGATAGTTATCGAGAAGAGCCCAAATAACAAGTCCTGTGTACGTCACCAAAGGTCAGCATTCACAAGGAAAAAAGCAGCTTTCAGACCTGGAGTCAGAGCTGCTCAACAAAACCTTAATTGGTAGGTCACAGTTTTAACCTACACAAAAACCTGACACGAAAACCCATAGGGCTACAAACAGGGTCTGACTAACACAAATACGAAAAGAAGACCTCTGTTTGCTGATAAATCAATAAAGCAAATGAACTAATCAATTTCTATTTGTCTGAACGTCCAGCACAGATGCTGGGATTTTTACAGGAGGTTGCATATAAATTATAAGTGAGGATCGAATTTTAATCAAACCTGATTCTGTAGCCGAAGTTTTTAAAGCTGTACATGAGGCGTCTCTCTTTTTGTTAAAAAGATCTGCAGACGAACTCATGCTTGTACGGCATCGACTTTTTCAGCTTTCACTTGACACACATTCAGAGCCTGAGCTCTGGAAATAAAATTAAAAAATCTGCGATAGTTCCGGTTCCTAAAACGTTGAGCCCTCATGAGAACATTGATAATGAAATTGTTGGAGAAACCATTATTATTATATGAGAGAGGTTGAACCATCCCTCGTATTAATTTGCTTACACCAGAGAACGCAGCACAAATGATGCTATTTTAATAATAATGCATTTGGTTTTATAACACATTGAAAGCTCCTCGGCGTATACCAGGCTGCTTTATTAATTGTAACTCGGCTAATTAATTCAATCCAACATCACAGTCATCTGAAAAAACTGCTCCACTTGAATGTAAATCCCTTTTTGATTAAATGGTACCATTTTTTTTCGAATACAGGTGTATTCAACTCTCTCTTTTCAGACATAACTGCCAGTATTCACCAGTATTCCTCCACATGTTTCTCTGGCCCCTCTATAGCTTATGGAAAACTGCAAACAGATTTTTTTTTTATAGCTTAGGACTTCCTTCCAGCCCCTTTCCCATGAAGGCCACGTTTGTGGAGTGTGTCTATAACTCCTCCATCGTTGCCTTGGGCCTCTTGGCTGCTTCTCTGATTAATTCTCTCCCAATCACGTTAGGTTGACAACCATGTCTTTGTAGGTTTTTTTAGTCCAGTTTTAAAGACTTGAACAGAGCAGTGACATGTTCAAAATGTGGGATATTGTATTGTAACCTAGCCCTGCTTTAAAAGGGAAGTATTATGTATTTTCCTGGCACTTAGTACAATTTTATAGCACAATCAAGTAACTATGGTAACTTCGGTTGTTAAAAAAATTCTACATATAACAAATATGAGTTCAAAGTAATTTTACTTTGTAATTGAATGCCTTGAAATTGGGCCTCTGTCTCTTCAAAAACTCCTGCTCTTTCTGAATTGACGCCTTCAGGAAGTCATCACAACATGGCTCCTCTATTAACCGTTTAACAACGTCGTTACAAGTGTTTCACTGAGAAGTAGCTCAGCTGGTGACCAGTTCCACCAGGCTTTTGCTACTTGCTCCTGGCTAGTCTGAAGGAGCTGAGTGGGGGAGTCACAGCGGAGAGCTGCTCTGTGCGGTGAAGCTTGAAAGCTTTGACGCTGCAGCTCTGAGGCGATGCTAGGCATTTTACACAGCTGAATGGTTGCCATGGAGATTAAAGGATGTCTCAAACATGCATGAAAGAATCAAAGCAACACTCCAGGTATGTTTTTGATGAGCGAACAATGTTATAACATGATGTAAAGCTCAAATACGTCTATTTTACATGATGTCTGCCCTTTAAATTTCTCTACATCTAGATGTCTGTTCTCTAACTGCTTGAATGTTATTCTACATTAGCCAAGCTCTAAGTCAAACATGTTCCTTTCCACAGTTTTTATTCCAAGATGGTCAGGCCTGTATCTCAGCTGCTCCTGACTGTCACGTTGCTGTCTGGGCTGGTGATCTACACAGTTTCAAAAAGAGGAGCAGAAAAGAAGCCAAACTTTATCATCGTACTGGCAGATGATATCGGCTGGGGAGATCTGGACTTTAACCAACCAGAGAAACACATAAATAATACGCCAAACCTCAACCAGATGGCCCAGCAAGGGCTCAGGTAAAACCTTTATTTGTGATATATGAGAAATGAGCCTCTGATTTCCATGACAAGCTAACAAAGTAATTAAAGTGTAATCTTCTTAGAAGAGGACCTCAGAGGCCATAAACTGTATGTGTATGAATAAACTTTTTCCAGATTAACAGACTACCACTCCCCTGCTTCCACCTGCTCTCCATCGCGTGCTGCTATCCTGACCGGCCGCTATGGCCTCAGAAATGGAGTGACTCATAACTTTGCTGTGAACTCTGTGGCTGGCCTGCCTCTGTCCGAAGTCACTTTGGCCCATTTGCTGCAGCAGGCCGGTTACTACACCGCTCTTATTGGCAAATGGCACCTCGGACACAACGGACCTTACAGTCCAAACAACAGGGGTGAGTCCAGGCTGCTGCTGAGTTCACTCTGTCCTCTGCAGTCCAGTCTTGTCTTTGTTGATTGGAGCAGCTCCACCAGTACTCAGCCTTGTCTCTGCTTATCTGCTGAGGGTAATGATAGGAGTTAAGAGGGTCATTGAAGAATTGGAGTAACTGTAAGATCAGGGCACAGAACATTGACCAGCACGCTTGGGCCGATGTCACGGTCATGGTCATATGGTTGTGGAACATTCTTTTTCATACACTACCTTGAAGAGACACTGAGCCATGAAACCCTAGCCACAGTATTTTGGCATATACTGTAGGTATGGTTTATACCAGAATAATAATCATATATGTTCACACATTTGTTGGAGAAGGAAGTAATGATTGACAAGCTGGAATATCTTATTTTATTTTCCATGTTGTCAGAAGCCAAAAACAAGGAGCATAAGGCTTCTTTTGGACATTCACGCGCTGAACTGGAACAGAACTGAACAAGGAGAGTTCAGTATTTTGGTCCAGCAGTATGCACCTCCAGCCTCACAGTCATATGTCTTCGCTGCAGGAAATGTACAAAACAAGGCCACCAACCATCTTCCAGCTGCGCCTTATGTGACAAAAACACATCATTGCTGATTCTTCTTCACCAGCTGAGTTACAGCCCTCTCTCTTCTAGCATTTCAGTTCATACTAACAGATTCAAAGTCCTAGTTATCAAGCAATAAAGGAGTTAAAAAGTTTTTTCTATCTAAGGAAAACACAGCAGATTGTATCATTCACTCCTCCTGGGCCAGCATGTGTTGTTGACTTTACAACAATCCTTCATACTGAGCCTGCATGTAGCGACAGTGGAGAGGAAAAACTCCAACTTGACAGGAGGAAGTCTCCAACAGAGCCAGCTTATAACCATTTGTGGCAGATTGTTTTAGCAATGGTGAACCACAACCGACTGGTTGTTCTTGTTTTGTGAACAGGATTCGATTATTACTACGGCATTCCCTACAGTAATGACATGGGCTGTACTGATACACCAGGATATGATCTACCCCCGTGTCTCCCTTGTGTTTCATCAGAACCTCAAGTGATCAGGTGTGGCTGTTTTTTGTTTGTTTGTTTTTTGTTTTACTTTAACATCTGTTTCTTGCACAGTCGCAATATTGGACATTTCAAAGAATAAGAGTTTATGCTTCATGCAAATTTGGTGTATAAAGCTTTTGGTGAAAAGGCATGCAAAGGAGAACGTTAAAGGGACATTATTATGCTAAATGTAATTTTTTTCTAATGTTTACATCTTGTTATAATGTGATTCACTCATCAAAAACATACCTGGAGTGTTGCCTTGATTCTTTAATGCATGGTTGAGAAATGCTTTAATCTCCATGGCAACCATTCAGCTGTGTAAGATGTATTGTGGTCTTTGAGGACGAAAGTCCTCATCTGAGCTGCAATTTCCAAGCTTCCACTTCACAGAGCAGTCCTCCCCAGAACTCTTCTTCTCAGCTCCCTCAGACTAGCTAACAGCGATTAGCAAACACCTGGTGGAACTGGTCTTCTGTAGAGCTCATTATAGGAGTTACTTCTCAGTACAGCACTGCTAAAAACATTGTTAAAGGGTTAATAGAGCAGCATTTTTGTGATCACAGGAGTTTTCAAAGTGACAGATGCCCAATTTCAAGGTATTAAATTACGAAGTCAAGTTTCTTTTAAGTCATATTTGACTTGTACAGCATTTTCTAACAATGTAAGGTAACAGTTATTTGTGTTATGGAAGGGCACTATGTGCCTGGAAAACACACAATACTGCCGCTTCAAACTATTGTAATTATTTGTGTGAAAAATCAAGATATTTTTTATTCAAAACTAATTTCCTATCATGCCACAACTCTACGTTTACAGACCCTCATACATTATTGTGTCTTCCTGTTGTAGACAGAGGAGGAGTGTTCATGGTGGCTGTTATTTCAAGGTGGGACTTCCTCTGGTTGAAAACAGCTCTGTTGTGGAGCAGCCGCTGAACCTCTGGGCACTAACAGAGAAGTACAGATCTGCTGCTCTCAGGATTATACAAAGTGCAAGGTACAAAACAGTGAACACAGAATAGATCAAGCTGTTGATCTCTGCCAAACAAAACATTTGGATAACTCATAACATCCGCTTGGTGTTTGTGCAAAGAACATCCATTGATTTTTACAAGTCGTGACTATACAGACCAGTACGCAATTTACAACTAACGGAAAAGTGGGAGGCACACAAAAGCTGTGAAATTTATTGAAAATTTGCTCACAAAAGAAATGATTAATTTAAATTTGATCAATTTACACCTCATGTTAAGAATAAAATGTTTTTTTTTTAATTTCCAAAATTAAGTCATATTACCAGAGAAAATTTGTATTAATACTAACAAAATTTGTAATTATACCAGAATAAAGTTTATCAGTTTTGCTCCTAACTTTTTCAAATCAACATTCACCAAACACATCACAACTAATGAACTGCTTTTGACTTTCTGATTTAATGTTTGTCTTATGACAGTCATAGTAACATAGTAATAAATTAAAGACCCGTCCAGCAGTATTAATTGTTAGCTGTTAGCTATTTGCTGTTGTCTCGAGTGTCTTTACTAGAGCATATTTGCACTGTAGTTGCACCAATAACACACTCCTGGTGTGTGTGCATGCTTGAAGCGTATGAGCAGCAGGGCGGTGAACCCTGCTGCTTCCAGTTGTTGGTTAAAAGGCACCATGACCCCATGCTGCACCAGGGGGTCATGTGAACGACCTCTGCACTTTTCAGTCAATGCTGCAGCTTTGAGTGGCTGGAAAGCAAAAAGCTACATGTTATTCATTCTAATCTTAACCATATTTGTTTACATTATTAACAGACACACAATGCCTAGGAAAAAGTTATACTAGTATTATGGTTTATTTATTTCACACAGAGATAATGTACAACATTTTATTAACCTTTTAAAAGGAGAGATGCATGGTACCGACTGTAACCCAGCTTTGCTGCAACAAAGCAGCAAAACTCCACGGACAGTTTGATGCTAGTTAAATACATGAATAGGTGAAAAGTTGTTGTAATAATTAATTACAAACATATGTAATAATTCATTATCTCACTAAAACCAAGTAAACCAAACTGCAATCCAGACAATAAAGCCATTTTGTGCCAAATATGTAAACATTTTCTAATTAGAGCATGTTATAATCTCATCAAACTGACCCTAAATGCTTAAAGTAAATCAATAAGCAGCCTGTTGGTCATGTCGCTTTATCGTGACTCTTCCTCATGAGGAAATTATGTTTGTTTTTGTTTTTTAACGTTTTTCAAAAATCTTTACCCATCACATGTTTTGTGAAACCGAATATTCCTGTGGTTCCAGGGCCCGAGCACAGCCGTATCTCCTCCTGGTGGCGACGGCTCACATGCACGTCCCGCTCGCCCCCGCGGTGGCTGAGCTTTCAGGCGACGAGGTGTACGCTGCCAGCCTGCGGGAACTGGACGGTTTGGTCGGGGCGTTAAAGGCTGCCGCCGATGAGACAGATAGAGGGAATACTTTAATCTGGTTCACTGGTAGGACTGTTTCATATCTGCCCTCGCGTGACAAATCAGAACATTGTGTGATGGAGTCAGCAAAGTGTCTGTGTGCTTTAGGCGACAACGGCCCTTGGGAAGAAAAGTGCCAGTTTGCAGGGAGCGTTGGGCCTTTCACTGGAAAATGGCAGACCAGCAAAGGTGTAACAAACTGGAGTTGAGATCAGCTCACTGAAATCCCTCAGAAGGCTTCACATTCAACTCTTGACTCCTTATAAGGTGAACTTTTGTTTCTACATGATAGGCGGCGGATCAGCTAAGCGGACTACATGGGAGGGCGGTCACAGGGTGCCAACTGTGGTGTACTGGCCAGGCAGGATCCTCGCAAACACCACCAGCTCAGCCCTGCTCAGGCAAGCCCCGTTTCATCGTTTACATCAACTAAGTCAAACACCTGCAGCACTTTTCCTCGCTGATTACACCAGGACGTTAGGGAGACAAAGATGATCCAGGTCTGAACGTTGAAGGGAGTAGGCCTGTCACCATGACAAGTTTTGCCGGACGATAAATCGTCCCAGACAATAAACAATAATGTTGTTTTGAGACCATTTTCAAGTATTATAATGGTAATAGCACAATAACGCAAGAACGCATTCGCAAAGATCAGTAAACTTTAAATTCTAATGAACATTTAATCCTGAAACTGGAAGACATTTTAAGTATCCAAACAGAAACAACAACAAATAAAATGAATTATAAAGACTCTGTAAACAGAATTAAATATAAAAGGGTTAGTTGAAACCCAAGTTCCAGACTGAAGACTTTTATCATCCAGCTTTTGGTAGATAGTGACTGAAGCTTGTTTTAATTTACCATGTGATTAATATATTTGTGACAGGTCTACAAGGGAGCAACATATATTGTCTTGACTTATTATGAAGGATATATTTAAGACTACTTTGGTGAATTTTACAATTATTATTATTATTTATGGAGCGATGCTTGTCAATTCATAACCTGAATTGAAGCCCTGAGGCCATGAAGCTCAATATTTTACAATGCCATTGTAAACTATTTACTCATTTCAGTAAATTAATTTAAAAAGTGAAGCTCAAACAATGCTCAAATTTTCAGTTATATTCTAATTTTCTAATATGCACCCGTACAGTAGATCTGTTCAGAAAGTGTTTGTAAATTGTTCCTATGTCATTAAAAAGACCTGAACTGTTTTGAATTATGGTGTCATAACTCACATTCTTGCTTCATTTTTCATCCTACAGTGGTATGGACATCTTCCCAACAGTTCTATCTCTGGCAGGCGTAGCGCCCCCTGCAGACAGGCGTTACGATGGAATCGATGCCAGCGGCGTTTTGCTGCACGGCAAACAGTCTGGGCACGAGGTATAAACTGCTACAAACAGGTGGAGGTGTTGCGTTGCTGCGTTGCTGCATTACTTTGTAAAATGGGACTGTCCTGTGTTCTGCTGTTGCAGTTCCTCTTCCACCCCAACAGTGGCGCTGCAGGAAAGTTCGGGGACTTGCAAACAGTTCGAGCGGGAAAACACAAAGCTTTCTACATCACAGGTAGAAACATAGATGACTATTAATAATTGTGCTGCTACGTCCATTGCATTTGTTTCAGAGTGGAAACATCATACAAGCAGCGCTGCAGCTGATGATTACTTTAATTGTATTAATCAGATACAAAAATGGTGACATTCTGCAGAGTTTTGAATGTAATAGAATATTAGAAATATATTAATATATGTCAATAAACAAATAATGCAAATCCCTTTTTAAATTGGAAAGTCAATCACTAATCACTAGTGAATGCTACTGCAAAAAATCAAAAATTATCTTTTGATCATTTGTAGCAAAAAATGCATCTGCAGTTGAAGAATCCTCCTTACATCAACATGTGAATAGCTCAGTGCTTTCTGCTGGACTGAACATAAATATGGTGTAAAAATGATCTGGTGATTATTTTATGATTAATGGATTAATCATTTGTTAGCAAAGGTTCTCAATAGGACATTTATTATTTCCAGAATTTGAATCAGGTGAAGCTAAATCTGCCACTACAGGAGTTCTGTCTAGGACATATTTACAGACAGAAAGTTTTTTATTTTTTATTTTTCATGCCAAATATATATTTTTTATTACGGTTTTTGGTTAAATTACCTCCTTTGATTGTGTTGTTGGGGAATAGAGTGTCTCTATTCCCCAGTTATTGATCAATCGATTACTAAATTAGTTGACAGCTTACAACTTATTCATTGGGTCCTAAAGCCAGAATTTACTGTGAATTCTCTCTTATCCACCAATGGTCACAGTTGTATATGTGGCTGATTTTGAGGATCAATAAAGAAGGACTTGAACCAGTTGTGGTGTCTGGTGGATTTTGTGCAATGCACTAGTTCATAAGACCAGCAAATTTAATATGAAGCTGTTCCATTGGACCTCATCTCAACCCAGCAAACCAACATAGTTAAAACACACACACAAATTTGTTTATCTGTCTTTGCAGGGATTTTCCACTAATTTCTATTGATTTCTATAGACACTACACCTAGACCTAACCATTGCTAGTACATATTTAACCCTAAACCTAACCAAAACTTGACGGAGCCTCAAAAACATTTGTCTGTCAAGGTTGTCTACCTCATGACGTGAAAGTTACACAACAAAGAAGAGTTCAAAATAAGAAATGATTCATTTGAACATTTCACTTTTGCGGAGAGATTTAAAACTGAAACAGATTTCATTTTGGCAGGTGGAGCATCAGCTTGCAGTGGCAGCACCGGCCCGGAGCAGCTCCATGATCCACCTCTGATATTTGACTTGGATCGTGAAGAAGCTGAGGAAACACCCCTGCAGTTCGCCACAGCCGAGTACAGGGAGATTGCAGAGAGGGTAGCCCGCAGAAGAGAGGAACTCCTGTGGGACATCGCCACTGATGGATCGGTGTCCACAGCGGACTACAGCCAAGATGAATTAGCAGCGCCGTGCTGCGATCGGAGACAGGCCGTGTGTCGATGCCACACCATGTGCTGAGGCCTGGAAGAAACACAAGGAACGGGTCATGAGGTAGGCGAACAAAAGCACAGACACATGTCTCATTCGCAACAGTTAGTGTGCAGAAAGAGTTGATTTAAAGGTTCAATGTCCAGATGCAGTAGATGTGCAAACAAGAAATGCCAGCAGCTGAAATCTGATTGTTTATCTGAAGGGCTTCTGGTCCAGTTCTGTTTTAGATCGATACTTAAAAAAATCCATAATACATCTGGAGCCGTCAGACAGTGTGTCATTTAAGTGTCATTTTGTTGATCTGTGAACAAAGTTCCTGTTAATCAGCAGGATGTTTCATCTGTAGAGGTGATTGGTCATCCAGGCTTCAGTTGCAACCCTGATACCTTTGTTGCATGTTGCTTTCTGAACCCTGAGACTGACCAGTTCAGGGGTCTGCAGCCATGCGACTCTTAACTTCTACCAAAAACTCTAAAGATGTAGTGTTTTAAAATGCTAGCTGTTTTTATGAAATACAGCTCTGGAAAAAATTAAGAGCCCTAAACCCCATTGAAAACCTCCTATATATTGATTTCTGAACTCTTCCTGAGTTAAAAACATTAGTATTGTTGTTTCTAAATGAATATGAACTTGTTTTCTCTGCATTATTTGAGGTCTGAAAGAACTGCATCTTTTTAGTTACTGTGACCAGTTCTCAGTTTCTGCAAATTAATACTAAATTTTTGCTTGGAATTTTAGAGACGTGTTGTCAGCAGTTCATAGAATAAAAGAACAATGTTCATTTTACTCAAAACATATAAATATAAAAAGTCAAATCAGAGAAACTGATGGTTTTATGTGGTCTCTTCTTTTTTTTCCAGAGCTCTGTATACAAAGCATGTTTCCAAATAATAACACTAATAGTATACGGAATATTCTTTTTAAATATGTTTTTCCTGGTTTGGTTGCAAAGTTTGTAATTTTCTATTAAAGATTTTACATTCCACTGAAAAACTGCGTATTCTTTTTGTGTAAAAAATGTTAGATAACTGTTATTATTTAAAACCTAACATCAAACAATCTAAATAAGCTAACGTGTTTAATGTCGCTCTTGTAGCACTAAAAAAGACATATTTAGCTGGACCAAAGGCCAAAAAGGTTCTCCATGTCGTAAAGGTTACCGACTCCTGCAGTAGATCCAAAAAATGCCTACCAGGAAGCACAATCCACTTCTAAGTAAAACACATTTCATGATCACTTATTTTCTACAAGTGTCAGTTATCAAATACGCAGCACGTAAACAGACACAGGGAGTTTGAGTCACTTTGAGCTTTAATGGGTCGCTGGGTAAAATGTCCTGAACTGAACAGCCCAGAGAGTGTCCTAACAGCGCCATCTTTTGGCAAGTCACGTTCAATTACCAGGTTACCTAGTACACTTGTACTATATAGAAATTCAATATTTACACATTATACATACAGTAAAAATCCTTAACATACATTAGGTATGGTAAGTCTATGTGCTGATGTGTAATAATGCTTTTGCAAAAGAATGTTTAGTACATCAATGTAAAAATAACTGAGTTACATCTGAACATCTTCTTATTAAAAAGATTTGAATGCCATCACTGAAAGTCAAAGGCGTGTAGCTTCGCCCCGTTCATCTGGTCACCGGCTCCTCAGAGTTAACTCTTCCACATTTACTAGGAGTGGCAGAAACACTGCTCTGTTTCTACCATGATTAGCATCACAGCTGCAAGTAACACATACGGCATGTGTAATGATGTAAATAGCGTATTACACACTATGCTTTCCTTCTTTAGACCACCACTTCTCTGTTTCGAGGCAACATTTAATAACTTTAATAAACTTAAAGAGTCTAACGCTGATTTTAAAAAAAAGGATCAGCGTATGGTCGCAGGTTGAAGGAAAGACTTCAGATAATTTGTATCAGGAAATACTCTTGCTGTCCTGAGCTTTAAAAGAACCAGCCCAGTGTGACGTCACAACGGACTTTGCACATGCCTTCACAATTCGAATCTTAAACAAAAGTGGCATTTCAGGCTCAGCTGATTTTAATTACTACAACACAGTTACAGTGCCTCGCAAAACTATTCACACCCCTTGAAATTACATTTTGTCACTTCAATGTGTTTAAAGGAAAAGAGCAGCGGTGGGCGCCGCTAGCTAAAACATTAGCTCAGCTAACCCTAAAGCATTAATCATAAACTTTAAGGCTAAAGCACTATACCAACATGGTATTTAGCAGAAGCTAACACTACTATGTTGACACCCACCATGACGCATAGTCAATTGCCCTAAACAGGGTCAGAGTTGTCATTGCAGTTTAGGGGAAGCTAAGTGCGCTAAAAATACTCAAAGTTAGCATTTATTCAGTGCTAAATTAGCTTAACTATTAGCGCATTAGTGAAAGTGTGGCCACTACTGGAATAGAGTGACTACATGTGGGGGACAGTTGTGAAGAGATGAGGAAATGACTCGTTTTTTTCTAGAGATAAAATCTGTCAAGAGTAGCTCAGATGGGTCAGCAGTAACGTAATTAAACATATTTCAGTTACAACTACGAAGAATAAGAAAAAGAAAGCTGAAGTCCACCGACAGTCCGATTCACTGTTTACCACAGGTCAATGTAGGGGACACGATGCCGACGTGTGTGAAGCCAACGAGTCTTAAGCATACCACACACACTGTGAAACATGGTGGTGGCAGCATCATCCTGAGAGTTTTTCTTCACCAGGAGCAGGATCATTGATTAGATATAAGGAAACCTGCCATCTTGGACACTCCAATGTTTATATTAAAGCATATTCACAAGTTACATCTGTAACATGACAAAATGTGAAAAAGTTCAAGAGGTGTGAATGAGTGGAACTTGACCTCTCACCTGAACACTGCCAGAGTCAGGCACCGTAAAGTCTGCTTGAAATGCTTTTTTAAAGTGACATGCAAACAGTCACCACATGATTTTTGTTAGCGTTAAAGCTGCATAACAGGGCTACGCTTAATACCAAATACAAGCTTCCAGCATCCCTCCTGAAGAACACGTGAAATATCGGACTATTTTTCTTAAAGTGTAACCTCTGAGTTAAGAATAAAGTGCAACATTCAGAGAAAAAACATTGAAATTAAAATGGGAAAAAAAATCTTAAGGGTTCTTAATGAGACTGTCTGCATTCTTAGACGGAATTAGCTACAATGGTAATGTTACTTCTCTGCCAAGGTCTCTGGCTGTTCGCAAATATCTAACACTGCTGGTTATGGCATTGTACTGATTGAAAAGACAGAAATCAGGAGGTGTTTTCCTAATGAGAGATGTCCTAGTGCTTCTTTCTTACAGAATGAGATGAACACGGGAACAAGCACAAAGTAATCCTCTAACATGGTATCCAAGGTCAACGGTGAGCTTTGAGGAAGAGTCTCTAGTCATCAGGCCATTCTTTCTGTTTGAACTAGTACTGTAGATGTTCTGTAAATCTATTTTTTGTGTGTGCAGGAGCATGGTGGGGATGTTGGAGAAACGGTGGATTAATTATTCTGGTTGCCGACTGGAGGAAACTCGTTCTCGTCATCCAGACAGATTGGGCCCTCTGCAAATTCATGCTCGGGGATGACTTCCCCTCTCTGGGCTCCGCCGTCTTCAGAGTAGCCTGGGAGGGAGAGAGAGAAGAGAGAGAGGTTTTCTGATCAACAATCCAAAAAAAAAAACAAAACACTGAAATTCTAGGAATGCACCGATTGCAGTTTTCTGGATGATCGCTGATTACCGATCTTTAAAAAGCCTGACCTGCCGATTTTGGCCGATACCAATTTTTCGGGGGCTGAAATGTTGCTAAATATATTAAAAAAGTCACTGACTTGTTAACAGTGGGGTGACGATTGTTAACTGCACACATGCAGACATGACCTGAGGGGTCCATGTCAGTCAAACCTCTGATAGCAGGGAGAAAGTGGACAGTGGCTGATTTTTAGACCTTTGGTCGATAATATCGGTTTCAGATTTAAGCATCATCCAATCACTGATCTCCCAAAATTAAGGAAATTGGGGCTGATTTATCGGTGCACCCCTAATAAATTTTCCTCTTTTATTTTGCACATCTAATTTTTCCCGGTTTTATTCTCTCATATCCACTTTAGATACCTGATTTATATATAAATAAACCTTTAATAAACCATAAAGGTTTATAAAGATTCCACTTTGGTCCTGTAAGGTTTTGCCATTAGAATTACAGCAACTCAGAAAAGTATTCACACCCCTGGATCTTTTTCACATTTTTTCACAACCACATAGACCCACATAAAATATCACAGAGCTCTGAAGTGGAATTAGTCTTCTGTTAGATAATTATTATGTTTGTGTTTCATTTATTCTAAAACGTGTTTCAAGCTGTAGACACATTGTAAGAGGTTTTTAAAACACAGTAAATGTCTGCCGCTACCAAGTGTTTTTTCCACTTTATTAAAAAGTGGAACAAACAAATAAAAAAATGGATTACACACATTTAGTATTGAAAGACATTTCTATCTCAGCAACAGGTTACCCATGAGTGTGGTGGAGGAAAGAGGCGTGGAAGGAAGGGCCACAGTGGCAGCATATGATTGGCCGGCGGGTTGCTGGGGGCCGTCCTCCTGGTTCTCCTCTTCCTTCTGCTCCTCCTGCTCCTCTGCCGATTCAAAGAGTCTGAAGGGGCAGAGCAGAGGGGACAGCACAGAAACGTGAACATTGTATTGTTTTTTTTGGTTTTTTTGTCGTTTTGACAGCGTCAATATTTCTGGTAACATGAACACACCTGTGTTTCTGAACAAGGACACACTCGCCTCCGTCCTGCGGATCTACATTGTAGACGTAGAGGTAACCCTCTGAGGACGCAACGAGCAGCCGTGGAAGCTTCTGAATCCTGAAAAGAAGATAAAGTGTAAGCAGATGTATTTGGACGCATTCGACTGCGTATTGTGGATGGGGGGAGGCAGGAGGAGTACATTTCTGACAAAAATCTTTTTTAATTTCAAATATTTTCCAGACATTTCTGGAAAAAAAAAAAAAAATCCTAAATTTTTCTGAAAATTTTAGAATTTTTTTCATAAAGAGCTGAAAAAGTCAAAAAATGTGCAATCCCCCCACCACCCACCCCCACAAAAAGAAAAACAAAAAAAACTGAAATTTTAGAATAATCTCAAGAATTTTTCATTGCACATAGACAATGGCCCAATGTCCATTGGCTGAGCTTTGTAGGCTAAATATCACATTTAACTGAGCTTTGTAGGTTAAATACTAAAAATGTTTTATTTGCATTGTTATGGCAGTTGACTGAATGTAGTTTTTGATTGTTGATTCTATTGCATGACTTTGTGTTTATTATGAAAAGCACTTTGAAATGCCTTGCTGCTGAAATGTGCTATGCAAATAAAATTTGATTGATTGATTGATAGAAAAAAAAAAAAAACGTGAAGTGAATTTTCCACCAAAAAAGACCAAGAAATGTTGATGCTGATTTCTTACGTGGCCAGGGCACACATGTTCTTCAGGCCGAACATGTTGAGCCGTACGGTGGCGAAGGCGCGGTCCTGGTGCATCATGTCAGACACGTGGGTGGGTAGGTAGGTGCTGGCTGCTGTGAACATCTTCCCCACGTATGCCGACCATGTTGGAGATTCCTCCTCTTGACTGGAGGGAACATGAAGGTTTCAAGATAAATATTTAAATTACTTTTCTTTTTTTTTTTTATCCTTACACCACAGCCATACCAGGAGGTGGCAACAAAATCAGCAGTGACATTAAAAAGAAAGCTCATTTTAATGCTGCAAAAACACGATTTGACATTTGTGGTTGCAACACTGAAAGCCTCCGATTATCAAAACTGAGAAAATCAGTTAAAGACTTTTAAGACTTCTGTTAGCTTTCCTCTCCTACAAAATTTGTCCCTGGGTCGTTTCAGAAAGAGAAAAAATGTCCAACATTGTTAGAAAACCTGGGAAATGTCACGATGTCAAGCAACTTTTAATTCAATTATTATTTATTATTATCTTTTAAAAAAAATATATATATATATATATATATATTTCTAGTTTTTATAAATGGCCCAAAAGTTGTTCAAATTAATCATTGGAAAATGTGTCAGGTAATATATTCTAGCTTACACAACAGTTAAAATAGCTGTGGTTACACAGTAGTTATAGTTTTATTCCTTTAGTTTTTTAAAGGCATAGGTTCACAGATTAGTATGTAGAATTATGATTTATGGATTATTTAAAAATAAAACTAATACTTGTACGTGTGATACTTTGTCACATATTTACAGATATTCAGGCAAACATTTTGTTTTGAGGAAACCTGACAAGGTTATGAAAACAGTCATATTTTGGAGATTCTCACATATGCATAATAAGAAGTTGTTGTTATGATCATTGGGTGTTTGGGTTTTAGTTTCTTTTGGAGTTTTGATCATTTCTGTGTTGTTAGACCTCGTCAATATTTGGTTCATCTCTTTGTGTTCATTATTGTCACTAAGGTGTTGCCATATTAGTTCATTCCTTTGCTTCTGTTCAGTTTCTTGTATCCTGAATTTATTTCTCTTAGGTAGACATCAGGCCTTTTCCCTTTTGGGTTGTAGACCCTATAGTTTTAGTTAAATCTAAAACCCTCAGCCTCCATGCTGTTCCACATCTCCTCTATTTAGTTCCACCTCTGCCTCTCTATTTTAGCTCCTGTTTTGTTTTTTTGTTGTTGTTTTTTTCCATTGTTTCTTTGCTGTATTTTTCCATTCTGCTGCCTGAACATCTGCCCATGCTCCATGTCCTGTTCTTGACACACTTCATGACCCTTCGTTACTTTGGCTAGGTCAGAACGGCCTGTTGAAGCGACCTGGAGAAAGCAGGTGAAGTAGGTTAAAGGTCTGTTTGTCTGCATTGTAACTGCAGCCTGATGCCAAAATGGGGGCAAACAGCTGGCTTGTGCTGGACCTGTTCGGTGTGTATTCAGTACAATCTCTGCATGACATGAAGCAGATATTCCATGCTGTGTATTGTTTTGCAGTACACAGCATGTGTCTCTCAGGTGCAAATAGCTAAAGAGTGTCTGACTCTAAAAACATCTGTCTCTTTAAGGCCAGCTCACTGAAAAGCTTTATGTCAGGGCTGATTATCCAGATGATTTTGTGTTTCCGATGTTTTCAGTCAGTTTTTCAAAGTGGGGTCCATGGCCTGCTGGGTGGATCAGCAGGGGGCCATTTGGGAGCCTCAAAAGGTTAAAGGAAGAAAAATAATAAAATATTTTTTAATCATAATCTTTTCTTCTTCAGTCCTTTCTTTTTTGAAATATAAAGTATACGTTCAAATAATTGATTTAAATATTATTTTTGATGCTCGTTTTCTGATTGGCTGCCAGTCAATTTGAGCAAGCTGATTTGCTCCTCAAGCTAGCGTAGCTAAATATGGAAAAGTTTCTGAGTAGAAAAAGACCAAAGTTTGTCCAGCAGCCCATGTTCAGCCTCACTGCTGTAAAAAAACCCCAGAAGAACTGTGGGAATAAAGTAACATCTGATGTGATTACATTGTGTATTTTCTTATCATCAAAGGAGGGGATTGTAATAAAAAATTATCTTATCAGGTAATAAAATCAGAATATATTATCTGACAGTAAAATTTTCCACCATAGAACTCCTGGCTGGCTAAAATCCAAAACTATGCTATGCTAAATAAATATAATATTTATTTAGCATAAATATTACATTTATTTTACAATACAAACCTTGTAAAAGTTGATGTTTCTCTACTTGTTTTGTAGCATAGTCTGCAGGTTTGTAAAGAGGGTCTCTGAGCCGAGGCTAAGGCTGCTCTAAATAAATCAGACCAGGAAGTTAAATAAATGAGGGAAAACCTCGATGTGCAAATAACACCGCCTCTAGGGAAGACCTCTCGACTGAGACATTTAAGCATTTATCCCCCCGAGCTTCTAATCGTTGACTCGGACATAAAAGGAACTGGTGTTCACCTGGGGCTGTGTTGTTCCAGTTTGAAGATGTGAACAGTCTCAGTGTTGCTTGAAGCGCACAGGAACTGAGCGTCTGCGCTGAACGACAAAGAGCCGATGCTAACGTATCTGAAACAGGACATCAATGAGAAAACACTAAATTAAGACCCAATTGTGTATTTTTCAAAAGAGAATATCGTTCTTATAATGAGAAAATCGTCTCAGGAAAAGAGATTTGATTTGAGGGTCTGTTCATAATTAGCCAACACTAACTTCAAAATTCCTTTAAAAAATAAAAAACATATTTTTTTTCAGATGTAGAAGTTTGTAAAGCATGGCACTGGAAAAAAATACAGAATCACACTCGATCTAGTTCCTGAACAAGAACTGAAAAATTCCAACGTCTGAGTGTAGATGGAAGTCATGATTCCTCTCACCTGACAGAAGCTGCGTTTCCGTTAACCATAAAATTGCACAATTCATAAATAAATTAGCTTAATTAAAACTTGGCAACCTCAACAAAACTCACATTTTAAAATGAAACGTTTTGGCATGAGAATGAGGTGTTTTTTGGGGTCGTATCAAAATTGATTTATTTTTCAAATCTCCAATGGAAACACTTTTTTCACATCACAACTTTGTAGTTGTTGCCACTGGCACAAACTACAAAGAAGAAGAAGACAGGAAGTTTATGGAGGATGATGTAACAACTTATGGTGTGAACAAACTTATTCACATATGATTTTGATTCCATTTCTTATTTAATGGAGACACTGCAATTGCAAAATTTTGTTTATTTTAATATTAGCAGAATATTGTCAAGATTTATTGATAATGGAAATACAGCCAGGTACTGATGTGCTGTTCGCCTGTTAGCATTATTCTCTGCAAGCCAACTCCACAAAAATTACTTTGCTGAGCCGGTAGTTTTTCCACTACTAAGACGATTCTCTTCATCCCACTCCAGCCTTTGGGATGACAAACCTTTTCATCCCCCGACGAAATTCAAACAACTTCTGACCCTCTGGGATGCTGAAAACTCTGATAACAGTACCCTGCAGAAAAAAAGAAGTAGTTCACGCTCCCTGTTATTGAAAACAACTAAAAGCAGGGTTTTGTCGTTTTCACGCCCTCGCCTTCTCAGATGCGCTGGCCAGCTTGGTGCCGGAGGCGTTGAACGTCAGGGCGGCCAGCGGGCTGTCGTGGGCCTGGATCAGGGTCACCGTGCTCTAACGGTGGTAAAACAAAGGCTTTCTAATGACCTGCACCAAGACTCAAACTGGGGTTCACCACGCCAACCCCAATCCTCACCAGGTTGTTGGCGTCGTACACCGTAATCTCTCCAATGGTGGCGCTGCCTGGGTAAGCCAGGTAGGAGTTGCCGTGGTTAACAGACAGCGCACACAGACCTAGAGGTGAGCAGAGGGAGCGTTATAAATTTTTATACCAGTTGAGTCAAATTTCAACTTGAACTTGTGAACAGTTAAATGACCCAGTAGCTGGCTTGTACCTGTTGGGTTGACAGGCGTGTTGAGCAGGGTCTTGAGGAGTTTCATGTCTCTGATGTTGTGGATGTAGATGGACTCCTCCAGGCACACCACGAGTCGCTGAAGTCGACAGACCAGGAAGATCAGCACGGCAGCCCAGCCGGACACAGACGGAAATATCCCGCTCCCAGTTCTCACCTGTCTGTTCAGCTTCACCGACAGAATGTTGTTGGAGTAGCTGTAGTTGCAGATTTCGGTCCCCTTCTTGAAGTGGTAGACGTTCATTCGACGGGGCATGGAGAGGCTGACCACCACCACCAGGCTGCTGGAGAACAGTCGCTCCACGATGTAGACATCTGGGCACTCCACTGAGAGAGAGGAAACGGAAACGAAAGCAGCCTTGTGAATGCTAAAGCGAGTTAGCATTGCCACCGGTGACAGTGGATAAAAGGGTTTCCTGTAAGGGTGAGTTGTTTCTCCATTAACATATTTAGCAGCGACGACATGAGTTTGATTGACAGCACTAAGCCCCTCCTCCCATCTCTGATTGGTTGTTTTTGATAGGGGCGACTTGGGAGTGGGAGAGGAAATTGATCTACTCACAGATTATCTGTGTCATTATCTATCTCAATATGGTGACAGTTTTAACAAATACACTTGGAATATTATTTTGAATAAAATTAACTGCATCTTTAAAAACTAGGATTTAAAAACTTAAAATCAGAGTCTTAGCTCATCTCAAGGTAACTCCGCCCCCAGTCAAATTCAGAAACACTTTGATGAAGTGGACGGTGCCAAGAGACACAGAGGGGCTGACTTTTTTTTTTTTTAAAAGACAAATCTGGTGACTTTTTTCTGTTCCTGGAGATTTTGAAGCACCAGTCACCCTACCATAACTGTCCAGTGTCACAGTGGCACTGATTCCTGCAGCAATCAATGCTCATCATACTTCCTATTCCAACTCCTGACTCGCCACCAAGGGCCGTGATGAGACTAAGACGAATTTAGGCCACATATTGCAGAATTGAACAAATTTTCCATTTGAATAGTAACAAAAGGAAACATCCATATGAAACAATTTATGCAGAATTAAACTTGATTGTCTGGTAAATTGATAGGAAATAAACAAAAGTATTGATTAAAATATATCATTTTTACTGTACGTCATTTGATGGGGGCATTAACAGCATGTTTACAATTAGACCTGTCACGATAACAGATATTGTCATAAACAATAATGTTCTTTTGATACCATGTTATCAAAACAACATGATGGTAATGGCATAATAATAATAATAATAATAATAATAATAATAATAATAATAATAATAATAATAATAATAATAATAATAATAATAATAAGTGCACAATATCAAAGCTCAATAAACTTTAAATTCCAATAAACATTTAACACTGAAACTGGAAGACATTTAAAATATCCTAAATAAAAAGGCAAAATAAAAGAAATTATGACATGTGTAAACAAAATGTCTGCTATAGACTGGCGACCTGTCCAGCGTGACCCCGCCTCTCGCCCGGTACGCAGCTGGAGATAGGCACCAGCAACTCCTGACCCCAGTAGGGACAAGGGTGACAAGAAAATGGATGGATGGTAAACAAAATGTTACTTCAGAAAAGAAAAGAAAGGGACCAAATACCAAACTGAAAACATTTGGCCTCCAGTTTTAGGTAGAAAAACAGAAAAGAGGGGAAAAAAACCTGATAAATTGTGCAAATGGAAACCATAAGCTGGTTTTAATTTGTCGTGCGATTAATTGACGGTCGCTGCTAGAGACATCTGTGGTTGAGAAGTCATGATACAGCCCGTCTGATGAGGGCTCAAAAAAACACTTATTCTGCTTTGATTAGCAGAATAATGCAGCAACAGACTGCTGCTGTTGTAAATAGGAATACGAAGTTGCATGTTCTGCAACAATGAATCTTCTTTGTTTCAGGAGGTTTTGTTTGGTGGTGAGGTTAGCATGGGAAGTGCCTGATCCATACCTCCCTCATGGATACAGTCCAGTTTGTCCACCGCTGTGACAGAGAAGAGCCGGTATCCCGTCTTCGTGCCCACGGACAGAGAGCTGCAATCAAAACACACGCACTGTCATCAAGAGAAGCAGCTTCATGATCAGAACCTACAGTACCCGGCTGTTAGGTTAAAGAATTATTTTGTGAAAAAGAACAAATGGAGTCCTTTAAGAAGCCGGATCGCACCGTTCCTACAGATAAACACGGTGGTGGCTGGATCATTCTTTAACTAGGCTGCAAATAACACAATTGTTCCTGTTGCTGCCCAAATGTATGCAAACTTCTGAATTCAAAACATCTGTAAAAGTTCTCCTTACGTTTTCTAAAATTTGTCAAATAGAAATAATTTTTGATCATTCTGGCTGACCTAAATCGAGAGAAGTTTGGTCTAATTTAACTTCAGACAGTGAGTCTTTTTTTTCTTTATTTGCTGTAAGTAAACTTCTAGTTTCAACTGTTTAAGCTCAGTCACTTTAAAAAGAGTAGACAAGGACGCCCCGATTTTCCCTTTCTTTGTTTTCTCAAAGTATTGTAGTTTTTATAAAACTGATAGGCTAGCATCAGGTGAGTTGTTTATATTCAAGTATTTGAATCTTAGAAAGTTACAGTACATTTTTTGGGGGAACAACATGGAGCTATTGGCCAGGGGACATAATAAATCTAGCATGGATCACTGCCTACTTACTACCTGTTAATGCACTTTAATGTTCATTAAAATACAAAAACATATGTATTTATATATAAGTTTTGGTGTTTTTGTATATGTTTGGTGCTGTACTCAGTACAAAGAGAGAAAAGAAAAAAGCAATAAGTCCTTGGCGTCCAAAATATTTGCATATTTTTTTTGTACTGGATATATTTTTTTGGACTGGAAAGAGTACCAGAACTCTGAAGTGGTTCTGTGCTGAAGTGCAATTATTCTTAAGAACTTCAACAACCCTGGGCTGCTTCTTATTTCTTCATTAACATTCAAAAAACAAAGCAAAAAAATGCTCAAGAAACATATTTATCCATGTTATTAACATATATGTGTCCCTCAATTTGTTAATCCAGATTGTTGATCTTATGGTTCGATCATAAATCCACTACTCTGATGTGCAACAGGCCCTGAAGATTAACACAGTGGCCTACTTCACCTCCACCTTATCTTCAAGTTCTGATGTTTCGATTGCAAAAAAAAAAAAAAAAGACCCTCCAGATTAGTTTGCGTTCTGTTTCACTGTTTGGGTTCATGTCAACAAAACTAATAAACCGTTATCTGGGAATGTGCCTGGAAATCGTTATGCAACAGCCAGGTACACGAAGGAGTTCGCTCGGCTCGGCCCGGCTCGGCTCGGCCCGCAGGTCGCTTACGTGGTGTCCTGGTTGAACGAGGCGCAGATGAAGTGGCGGTGCGGTCCGGGGCCCTCCGATACCGCCTCTTGGGTCTCCATCCGAGCCACGGGAACCTCTGTCGTCTCGCTGTCCGAGGTTGAAGGCCTTTGGCTCGGGCCGATCCCCGCCGGAGCCCGCTGCTCCTCCTCGGCGTCCAGACTCCGAGCGCCACGCTCTCGCAGTCTTGAGGGAAAGGAATGTCCGGGCTCAGATAGCGGTTCGGGGAGCGCTCATTTCCCAGAGGACGAGTTCTGCCGAACCGAAACAAGACCAAAGATCAACACTGTCACCTCCCGAGTGAGATGTTTCGCCTTAGCCAGTCAGGAATCCTGTTATTATGCTGTTATTAACTTCCAGTATACTCGGAGAAAAACAAAAACAGCTGATGGGAGGATACGTCACATTCAGCAGCGCAACGATTGGCTCATTCCAACAGGTCAACCCCCTTCCTTCTCGCATTGCTATTGGCCGACATTTTCTGCGCCGACGTATGATTGGATGAATCTTCTAGACGTCAACCACGAACTGCCGATTAAGAAGACATAAAACGCCCGATTGGTCGACTAACCTTTCTGTCTTATCACGAGGAATTGTTTTGGTTATTTAATTGGATAAAAAAAAAAATGGAGACAAAAACAACCCAGAGAAGGTGCAAAAGCTAAAAAAAAATTAAAAAAAGTTTGGAGTTATTTGGTCACGTTAGGCTTTTTTTTTTCTCGGGGAAGGAACATAACATTTATTACAGTAGCAGATTTTACCTGTGCTGGATTTACTCATAATTGTGATCAAAATAATAGCAGAAGAAAAATAAAAAACAACAACAACAAACCATTAACCAGATGCAGAACATGGAAAAGTACTTAAAAATGTGTAGTAGAGTAATATAAAACTAACAGACATGTTTACTGTTGTTTCTGTATCTGAATCTAAAATAACATGGTTATTAAGTTCAATTATCATCTGTTAAAAAAATATTTCAGATGATTAATTCATTAAAATAATAAATTATTCATTATTGGCTGTTACATTTTAGGTTCTGGGCTTCAGAGAAATTATATATATTCTAAATACATACTTCTTTAATAAGCTTTCCTTACACAGAGTAGAGAAAAGCTAATAATATTCACCTGGTATAATTGTAAAAAGCCTGAAAACAGAACACAACAAGTACTAAGTGTAGTAAACGTTTTTTACTTGGAAGTGGTTATCATGATGGGTCACTAAATTAGCAAATCAATGGGTTTTCACATTTGCCCCTGGAACAGTAAACAGTAAAAAGTTATTGGCCGGCCTTTTCCAATCTACTGTTCTGGCAAATATAATGAAAAAGAGACTTTATGAACTTATTTACAAACTACAAATCTAATTTGGTTTGGTTCATTTGGCAGACAGGGATTTCCTTGTGGCATTTCACCATTGTAAATCTGGGTGAATAAAAAATAATTGTGGAGTTCCTCAAAGGTCCATTCTTGGGCCACTTTATTTAATATCTACATGATAACCCCTATTTTAGATTAAAGGGTTCTACAGCATTTCCAACTGTATGCTGACAACGCAAAACGTTATATGTATATGTCACCGCATAGCTCCACATTCGCTCAGATTGTCCATAATAAATGAGTCCATGCGGCAGACTTTACACCAACATAATGCAATTTGGTTGCAAAAGATAGTTTTTGACCCCAAAAATGCAACCTTTTCAATAGTCATGTTATATGCAATTAATTTTCAACTGATTGTTGTAATAGCTTTTTTGTTATTTTTCTAATCTTGTGTCTCATTTTCTTGCATTGTGTAGTGCAATGCAAGAAAATCAAATTTTGCATCTGATTTGGAATTTTTTTTAAAAAATCTATAAGGAGACTTTTTATTTGATGACTGCATGCTAGACATTCTATTTATTTGCAAAGTTTAAAACATTTTAGTTTTCTAATCTATTTTATATCACTCTGTTGTCATTAGTCTTTTTATGTCTTTTATAGTTCACTTCTTTTTTTATTATCTGTGTTATCTGAATAAACTTTCTTCCTTTGTTCAAAGTTTTTTGAATCTTTCGTTCGATATACTTTAAAATGTAAATTAATAGCTGCATATTGACTGAGTGTTTCGTAAAAGGCCCGTATTCTGACCACAGTTACACCAGAACTGCAGTTTCACTACTGTAACCGAGGTATTGCATACGATTAAAGCACTTTCAAATACTCTCATACGCATTTTACCCTTTCATTTTGCATTAACGTGCAAACTAACTGAACGGAGATGATGATATTGCTTTCATATTAGTTAATCGTGTTCCGGTAACAGAACGTAGATTGTTAATCTAACTCTTTTCATCAACTGCTTTCGTGTGTGTGCTGGAGCCATTTCCTTGACGT
Source organism: Poeciliopsis paucimaculata (assembly GCA_903067055.1). NCBI lineage: Eukaryota > Metazoa > Chordata > Actinopteri > Cyprinodontiformes > Poeciliidae > Poeciliopsis > Poeciliopsis paucimaculata. The sequence continues at coordinate 60,991 of CAEGAD010059931.1, forward strand.
CACCATTTCCGCGCCGTCTCCTTTAAGGTTGCTACGTGTTACAGGCTCACATGTCAGAACGGGCAGAATTGACGTCAGTGACGGCTGCTGATTGGTTGTCAGCCGTATCCGGTGGGGCAGCGGTCCAAGGCTCGGAAAAAAAAAAATCGAAGCGAGCAGGAAGATCTGGTAACGGTGCGCTTTGTGAAAATATCATACGTGCCGAGTCTTTATTGAAAGGCTCGGTGGGATTTTACAATTTTTGTGAGTATTTGTGTCGTTTCACTGCAGTCTGTCTCGGTGAAATTTTGTTTCCTGCGTTTCTCGTTTGTTTATGATAGAACTCAAGATGGCGTCATTGGAGGAGAGCTTTGCCTTTGCACAGAGCCAGCAAGCCAGTCGTTGACGCACAACGTAGGCCAAATATAGTTAGGCAGTCGTAAACAACCTTTATTGGGCATTTTTGTGCGTTTAGGGGAGTATTTTTCAACCAGTTCCTAGTTAATTTGTTTGCGGTGGGTAGCTTGAGTTCACCCGTCGGCCTTCTTGACCTACACGGCGTTACTCCTACAGACAGGACATTTGATTTACATTCTAAAAAGCAGTTTTACTGAGTACACTTGCATTTATCGACCTTCCTTCGTCACATTTCGTCGTTTTCTCATAAGCCGCGTTATTATGCATGACGAAAATGCCTTCACTTTTAACTGACGTTTGTTATTTGATGGACAGCGGGTGAAATTCTGCAACTAAACCGAAGACTAAATGTGATTTTTGGTGGACCCAGACCGCCATAACGGGTACTTGGATCAATCCATTACACAAGGCGTAAATTCTCTACCAATAGCTTCTACATGTGGGTCCAAAAACAGAGACGTCTTCGGCTTGCGGGTTCCTTGCTAGGTTGGATTAAAACAGACCTGCCAAGTTTTCAGTACAAACTGACTTTATTGCTCAGAATCTATCCCCGGATTATTATTATTATTTGTGTTTTATAAGTTTGATTACTGCTCAGTAATTTCCCTTGCACAGTTGTCAGATTAGAAGTGTCATGGGTGCCGTTCGTGCTCAGTGCACATGCACAGTCCCCATGCAGGCGGAGATTGGATTGTTCTGCTGGTGACACGGGTCCTCTTTATTCCTCTCAAGCGCACACATTGATTGGTGGCAGCGGTGGAGAGGCAGTGCTGCGGCTGAAACGCGGACAGGTTGAGCTCAGTTAAAACTCAAAGCCTCCGGAGCACCTCAGGTCAGGATGTTTTTGCATTTTTGTAGAAATTCCGTGCTGCGTATGGTTTCTGTTGTGGTTCTGCCCGTTTAACAGCATTTCTGTAACTGTAGGCCCTGTGCGTGACGAGGCATCAGATAGTTGAATTATTTTCATTCAGTCACATAAGTGTGATCGCATCATATGACCAGGCTCCATGGCGACCAAAACAAAACCCCGTCTTCTCCCTCAGTCTCACTCTGGTTCTATTTTTCTCACCTTCTCACCAGTTCTGTCAGTCCGCGCGTCTCATCCTTTCTCAGGATCTTAATTTCAGTGTTTCAACAACACAGTGCCAGTTTAACCCTCTCAAAACCTCCGTCGTGCAGTTCTAATTTGACGTCCGGCTTTTTCTGTCCTCTCCAGTGCTAAGGTCAGAGGTCATAGAGCAGGGTTGCGGCTGTCGTCATGGCATCTGGAAGTACGAGCAGCGAGGAGGAGCGGAGCCTCAGGGAGTGTGAGCAGTACGTGCAGAAACACAACATCCAGCAGCTGCTGAAGGACTGCATCGTCCAGCTGTGCACCTCCAGGCCCGACCGGCCCATGGCGTTCCTCAGGGAATACTTCGAGAGGCTGGAAAAGGTTTGTGTTCGGTGTGGTTTGTAATGGTAAACAAAGCATCACACCGCCTCATTAAGTGTGCAAAAATAACAGATTCTTCTCACTTACTCTTCAGCTGTTACAATCATGTCATCTGTTAAACACGTTTTATTAGTTTTCTATTTCTTCAGTGCTGTTGTTAAGGTTTTGGCTTTTGTTTTGCCTTTATTGTGTTTGAGCAAAGCAGACTTTATTTTTTTTCAATCTGATCTAAAATAGAGAATATTTATTAAATTAAAAGCAAAATGGCTTCGAGTCAGGTCAGTTTACTAACAATCTTACATGGTGGTAGTTGTTGTTTTGCAGTGTTTCCTGCTCTGGTTGGTGCTTGCTTTTGTTTTTGGACACTCGCACTAACACAGCCTACTGAAACATCAATATGCGCTCAGGGCTTTCTGAAACTATTTAATTCTTTCAAACAGATTTTTTTTGTTCTTGTTGTGTTATCTAGAACCATAAAAAAAAAAATCCTCATTTGTGCCCCCGTAGACTTCATTGTAGACTTGATTTAACTGGGGGTTTTGTATTTTCATCCTCTAAGTAAGGTGTCCTTCAAGTTCTGGTTCTAATGTTCAACTCTGGAGTTTAAAAAAGAGCCAGAATAATTACTGATAAGGAAATTCTTTTTAGTACTTCATTTGTTACAACTCATAAGCTACAAACGCAGCACACTGGTTGGGCCTTCAGTTACTTATGGCCTGGTTCTCTGATTCTTAACAGTAAACCATAGTGTGCACTGTAACTTTTAGAAAAACTGTTTCAAAAGAATTGAAAAACTTTAACGTTTTCTTTTGACAAAACAAAAAGACGACATACGACTGAGGCAAATCTTTCAGATAGCCACAGATAGTTCTAGTACATAGCAAAAATAGTCTGTTTTCTTCTATCTGATAAAGAACATAAAATCTATATAGCTATGTATATTATTCTAAAAAAAATCAACTTTTTTCACCATTAATTCCAGAGTTGGGTAACAACTATCTACATTTACTCAATTACATTTACGTGATTAACATTTTGGAAAAATAAATAAATATATAATTGATCTTTTAGGAATATTTTTACTGTTGTATGTTTTACTATTACTTGAGTAACTTGATAGTAAAAATGAGTACCGTATTTTTCGAACTATAAGTCGCACTGGAGTATAAGTCGCATTTTTGAGGGAAATTTATTTGATAAAATCCAACACCAAGAACAGACACGTCATCTTGAAAGGCAATAAAAATAGAATAGAGGCAACAACAGGCTGAATAATTGTACGGTATGCTAACGTTACAT
>CAEGAD010059939.1:0-24106 GCA_903067055.1 Poeciliopsis paucimaculata
ACTGAGGAGTGAGATGCTGAACATTGAAAACCAACTTCATCCCAGAATTGAAAAAGGCCAACTGGACAAAGTTGAGCAAAGTCACCTTAATAAAGAAATGAGCAAGAAATACAAAGAAATAACAAAAGCTATTCTGGATTACTTTGAAGATGACAAAGACAAAGAGATGTTGATTCAGTGGAGGGGTCGATTTGAGAACAAAATCAAAGAGTTTCATGAGGAACTTGTGAGAGGGGTGAAAAGAAAACTGGATGAAGTAATCCAGCAAAATAATGCTAGAAAAATGCTTGACAAGAAGAAGACAGAGTTTGAAAACAAGCTACTCCAGAAGAGCAAAGAGCTTGCTCACACGCTGAAATGCATTGTTTCAGATGAAGAGGAACTAAAAACACAGTTCAGCACTGTTTGGAGTCACTGGGTTAAGGAATTAACCTCAGATACAAAACCCATCAAGAACATAAACTTGGAAGAAGATCAGCTACATGTCCTTGAAGATCTTGGTGTAGAATGGGGACTCATTGATGAGTCAAAAAGAATTAAGAGATACAAAAATATGTCAGAAACTGGAAACTACTTTGGTTACATAACTCAAAAGAAGTATCAAAAACTATATGAGGAAAGCCAACAGTCTCAGGAAAACAAGAGAGAAGCTGACAAAGACACAAGCGGACAACGGAAAACCCTTTTTGGCTTTTTCCAACAATGGCTTGGAATGGCATCAACAACACAACATGTGGAAGAAAGTAAACCAAAAAATCCTTTTCAGTATGAAGAACAGGAACTGATCAGATCCTTTGTTAAAAAGGTTGAGCAAGAATGTCTTGACGCTATTAAGAAGAAACCTGTTGCAACAAGAGGATACACATCAACCTACCTGCAGGAACTTGCCAAAAATGTTAAACAAAGAGTGACAGAGTTTGAATCAGGGAAAAAATTTACATTCAAGAAGGAGTTTACAGTTGACCTTTCACTGTATGTGTTTGATAGGGTAGAAGGTTGGCTCTTAAACTCCCACAAGATCTACAGAGAGAACAATGATGCTCTGACTTATTTGGACAACAAGAAAAATGAGTATTACAACATTTTCAGAAGCTTCTGCAAAGGAAGTTCATCTGCTGTGGTGTTTGGAGAAATTATGTGTGAAAAACTCAAAATCTCTGCTGTTGAAGCCGTCTGTAACAAGACTGGAGTTCATATTGCTGGAGAGATGATGTGCAGTTTTCCAGCATTTAAGGAGAACAGACTGAACTTAGAGAAACATGTGTTAGCATCTCTGGCAGAGAAAGAAGACTTTAACAGATTCACCACCTACATCAGAAATCCAAGAGCTCAAGTAGAGGCTTTCATCAAAGAAGAAGTAAAAAAATACATGTTCACGACACAGAAAGTTAAAGCCCAGACTATTCTTAAGAAAAATGTAGAAGACATCACCAGAGGTATAGGTCAGGCTTTGTTTGAGGCAACAGAGAAATTCAAACACAGAAAAGGAAACATAGAAATGTGGGTGGAGGAATTTTCTAGTAAGCTAAAGCCAAAGTTGACACTTGATACCATTAGTTGTCAAAACTTCAGTGACATAAACAATTTTGAATTTCTTAAAGAAGAGATAGAGAAAGGGCTGAAAAGCATCACAACAGAGATGAGCAAACTCTCCCTGGAAAAGGTGAATGAGTCCAGGCAGAAGCCTAATCAGATCCTGATTGATCAGCTGTGTAACTGTTGCTGGGAAAGGTGTCCATTCTGTGCCGCTGTTTGCACAAACACTTTGAAGGACCACAGTCCAGAGAAGCACAGCGTTCCTTTTCATCGACCCTCTGGAGTCGAAGGTTGGCATGTAAGAGGAACAGCTGATCTGGTCATTGACTTCTGCACCACGCTAGTTGCAAGTGACAGAGGCTTTTACGCTGATGCTGGCTCGGAAGAGGCTGTTCCTTTTAAACAGTATCCAACTGCAGGAGAAAAGTATGCTTCATGGAGCATTACAGCTGATGCCTCTATGTTGGCCTACTGGAAATGGTTTATCTGCCACTTTCAAAATGAATTAGAAGACTACTATGATTTGAAGTTTCAGGGTAGTGGAGAAATTCCTCAGCATTGGAAAAACTTCAGTAAGAAGGATGCTATTGAAAGTCTGAATGAAATGTGTAGTTTGTGAAGAAACTGCAACCACTCCATAGTAGAGGTAGCAAGATTGCACACAGACTACAATGAATGGTTAGGAATATAAATGTCTGGTTTATTGTTGCCTCAATTTATTCTATAGTAAAGATTGTTGAGTTATCTAGCAAATTTGAGTTTGACCTGTGTGGAATTATTTTTTGTCACTTAAACTTGGCTTTTATTAGAATGTAGAATGTGTTCTCAGTATACAATGTGCAAACAGATTGCATAATTAAAATGTTTTAATCTGATTAATTGTGACCCTTTTAAACATTTTAAAATATAATAAGAATGTGCTTAGGGAAGGGATTTCTCTGTCTACATTAAGAAGCAGTAACAGTAATATGTTTTAAAGGATACAACTGCGGGTGGGTGGATGGGTGGTGGATGGATGGATGGATGTTGAAAAAAATATACTGTATATTCTTGTCCCTAATTTGATTGGAGGGCCCATTTCCACCCACTCCACCTACCATGAGCCCAGTGCTCTAGTAACATCTGAGGACATGGGGGGCAAAGGCACAACCTAAATCATTAAGGATTTTCACTTTTGTTATTAAATACCAATAAATAATAGTTTGATGCTTCATTGAAATTGATGTCGTGTAGGCTAAATGTGGTTAAGTAACACACTATCTTCCGTCTCTCTGACATTGTCTACATTGGTGTTTAGAAGCATCTAATGAATTTACCAATGAATATATCTGGCTCAGGGTTAGGGCGCATGTTTTGTTGGCCACCAGTGTATACTTTGCAGTACTAGGCCAAACTTAGTGTAATGGGTACTACAGAGGCAGCACCAAGTTAACAGATGAATTTCCTGAAATAAAGGTAACTAGAGATGAGACAGGACAATGGAATGGCATAGCTTCAGGAATGTCTGTGGTTATATTAATTAAACATCTAATTCAACCAAGTGTATTATCACTTTCAATGTTTAACTTTCAGGGGGTTTTTTTTTCTCTTGTTTGATGCTCTGTTCCATTATAATAAACTTAAATTCTCAAATACTAAAAGCAAATATAACAAACTTAAATCTTAAACAATATTAAAATAAAAATAAATAAAATATTTCAAAATCCAAATACATTAGTCTCATTTTGTCTTATTAAATGCTCAGCTTAATAATTGCAAACGTAAATTCTCAAATGACATTAAACTCACATAATTAAGTTAAAACCAAAATATGCCGTTATTATTGTCTTTTAAGATATAAAAGAAAATATAATATTAAATATATTAGACAAATAATATATAATTATCACTATTAACATATATTTATATACTTAAATGATGGTTTTCTCATAAGCATATTTAGCCAATATAACCAAACTGGAGTAAGTACCTCCATGTCGCCATATTTAAACCAACCTTATCAGCACAACGGTTCTCTAACGGCTAACGGCTGGCTAAGCTAATCGGCTCGTCACAACTCTTATAACATACAGCGATAAAATAACCCTTTAGAACACGTAGATATTTGGCCAGAACAATAGATACAAAGTAAAAACTCGGTTTTATACTGTTAATGTGGTTTTTCACTGGGCACTTACCTGAAATACGGGTAAGTAGAGATGAGAGAGGAGCACAAGATGGCGTAGCTTCTGGACTCTCTGTGGTTATGAAGGAGCTTCAGAAATAGACACAGAAATCCGCTGCGCCATGTCGCCCCCTGCTGGCCCCTGTGGTTACGCCACACTATTCTTGCGACGCATTAGGATGTGAAACTAATTTTGTGCCTGTCACATTAACATTATTTATCCTCTGTTTTTTTCTGGACAATTTGCCTTGCAACTTAATTGAGTGATACTTCAGTTCCTCATCTGAAGACAATATAGCACATCTTGGAAACATTTTCTGTGTTAATATTCTGTTTTTAATTTAGTCAGTGAAATGAATTAACTTTTAAAATACTTTAATTTGTTGACATGTTCTTGTAAAACACAGAGGAAAACCAGGATTCACTTGCTCAATAGAACGGCATGCCCTTGCAGTCCTGATTTTATTTTGCAGTGGCAAAACAGACCATATTTACATGGTTTATTGGAGGTTTAGTTGACAAAATCACATCAGTGGATCTACAAGACGTACCAGGACCTCAATTTTTCCACCGGCTCCCCGAAACTGTTCATTTAACAACGCTTTGATCAGGCCTCCAGCCATTAGCTGGAGGCCTGATCAGAACGTCCTTTCTTCTTCTTTAACTGATCAAAACACCCATTAAATATACAGTATTCACACAGTAAAATGTAATTATAGTTTGTTTTAAATGACAAATAACTCCACCGTAGATGACACATCTTTGATTCTTCTTTGTATCTTTGATATGCTTTGAGAGAGAGAAGTCAAAAACCCATTGATAGACTGTTTGAGTTTGTTTTACAGGTTGTAGAAAACAATTCCCAATTTTATGTTTATATCCTAACTTTTTGGTTATCTCAAAACAAAATGTATTAAATTAAATCTGAACACAATACAGGCCACTTCAAAATTCATGTGCTACTTTGTACAGTAACAGCACTGGTTTTTTATTCCTGGTTATTTAAGTCATGAGGATTTGTAGATCTTGAAGCTCTTGAGTTTGAAGTCCCCTGCCACTTGGACGTAGGTGATGACGTCCATGTTTGTATGGTTAGGAAAGTTGAATTTTTGCCCATCAGGGAGCTCTACCTCAAACCCATCACCAGAAAGCTTCAGAAAAATCTAAAACAAAACGCATGTTTGTTATTTTTCATCAAGCAATCAGTCACAGTTGAAGTGATGCACAGGTCTAAATATCACAGAGATGCAAAAAAAAAAAAGAAAATAACTTTTTGTGTGATTATGATAATTACCATTTTACATTGCAAAAATAGGAACCTTAAATCTGTTTGTTCAAGAAAAATACGAGCATCTTAAACCATTTTGTTCTGTATCCAGAGTTCCTCACCTTGACATCAGTGCCCCTCTGCAGAGGGTTGTGCATTTCCCTCCCTTCACTTCCCCAGCAACCTGCAGTCTTTGAGTTGTACACTACGACCGCTCCGTCTGCGTCATCTTGGAAACGGGGGTTAAAGTGCAACGCCAGGTCTTCTGAGTTCATACCCAGGTCGATCCGGAACCTGTTTGGATCGTAAATCTGACTTTATTTTATTTTTCTGCTCTCGTTCCATTTATCAATAAATGTGTAGAAAAACTGAACAAGTTGTTTTTGCATTATCAGTGCTTTTCATTCAGGATTACATAAAAATCCAGGATTAAATACAAATATGATGTGCTTGCCTTACCTCTCAGCATCCTGCAAAATTTCCCCCTTTAGTTTTAACTTGTCTCCAGCTCTTAAGGTCACATTCTTCAGTTCCAGTTGCTGAGGAAAGGAGTTTTGAGTTCAAACCACGTCACCAAATAAGAAACTTACGTAGATCCATTTAAAAGCAAAAGTTTGTTTCTGTTAATTCTGATCGTTATTGCTTACAGCTAATAAAAACCAAACATTTGATTTCTCAGAAATACATTACGTAAGACCAATAAAAAAGGAATTTTATCAAGTCCAAAGTCAATGCAGCCTTCTACCAGGATATTTTATGGCACTTCTTTCTTCTCTAAACGCTGTATGGAAATGCTGGTTTCATTTTCTAGCTGGACTAGGTACCTGCGCATGCTGACAAAGCTAACAATATTAATGATCATAATATCACTGATATTGAGAATCACACTAGTCTGACTTAAACCCTATGAAGGCTATGTGGAGTATTGTCAAGGGGAAGCTCAGAGACACCAGAGCTAACAATAGCTTTTTTTCCATTGACCATATAATTGTGCAAATTAAAATTACAAAAAATAAATTTGCTTAATGAAGGCACAGCATTTTTGCAAAACTGCAAGCGTTTTTTTCAGCATTACGGGAGTCTTGTGATCAGTAAACAGATGTTACTGCTGGTGGAAAAGACAAAGAAGACAACAGGAAGTGGTAGCAGGAGGAGGGCGTGGCACGTTTTTAAATTATTGATCTTGTCAACAAATTTATTCACTTGTGATTTTAATTGCATTTCTCATTTACTTGAAAAAACACTGCGATTGCGAAATGTTATTTATTTTTATTTTTTTTACATTAGTGGAGTATTGAGAAAGTTTTGCACACGTTTGCAATGGAATTGCAGATAGTGCAGATGACCTGCAGGTTGCTTTTGAAGGAAACCTGAGCTTCCTAAACACCTCAGTGACCACAGGCTGTTCAAGCCCCATACTTCAATGCACTGATATATACAAAAACTGGTTAAGCAGAATACAGATTGGATATGCTGCACAGTGTCTGTAACAGATATCTGTATCATACGCCTCTATATACAGATATAAATATCTGTATCAAATAAATATCTGTATCACAAAATAATTTTTATTGGTCATATGCAGTCTTCTATTTATTTATTTTTTTTGAATTAGTAAAATGAATGTTTTTATGATATTCCAGATTACTTATGTACACAGGCACTCTTTTTTTTTTATTTTTTTAATGTCCTTGTATTTAAAAAAACAAAATAAAAAATTTGTTCTTCATAGAATGACACATTAATTTGATGAAATGCAGAAGAAGGACGATTAGTCTTACCATCTTCATTTTGGATCCTACTAAGAGATATGATTAAGCCAACATACGGACTTTATGCACAATGCGTCTCGCTACCTGTGTGACAGAGGGACGATAAGAGGTTTGAATGTAATTATTGTATATGTCTGACACAAACAGAGGAGCACACAGTAGAAAACATGAGCAATATAACAGAATCATCATCAAGATTACCGCCATCACGACGATCTATTTATAGCTCTCTTTAATCACTGCTGAAGAATGTTATTTGCAGATAAGATCAGAAAACAAAGTATTTCACAAATCAGGCCTTGCAAACAAAGGGCTGTTAAGATATCTCTAAAGCTGGGATGACCTTTGGTTTTAATTGATAAAGCCCTATTTTAAAATTACACAGATTAAATAGTGCTGTAAACATTTTATTCAGTTTGTCTCGAAAAAAAAGCAACTGAATTTTGAATTGAGACTTTTGTGCTTCTTTTCCAATAAAGAACATAGATAGATATATTTAAAAATGAGACCTCTGTTACGTGCTGAATAAAGGATGTTGCAGGTTTAAAAAAAATAAAATTACTCTCTAATTTAATTTTTGAATAATTTTTTAGCACACTCAATGTTTGTTCAGAAGCTTCGAGAGAAACATTCGCTTTCTCTTCATTATTTTGCTCTTTTTAGTCATTTTCAGTGAAGCAACTGGAAAACTGAGGGTTTTTATTGGTGGCCGCTAGAGGGCGAGCTTTTCCTGACAACAGCTTCCACTACGTCGATGGAAGTGACATAATTAAGTAAACAGGAGCTGTCACTACATTTGTGTTGTTGTTAATGACAGTACAATTGCCAGTAAAAGCCACATTTCGGAAGAATATTCGGGATAGAGGCGTATTTGGTGACACCTGTATGAGGAAGCTGCTGAAAACCCGCTGAAGGTATTTTTTAAAAGAATGCCTTCTAGCTGATAGCATCTCTGATGCACCTGCCTGAAGCTAACCCAGCTAGCAGCTAATGAAGCAGCGTTAGCATGCAATTTTATCTTAACTTCCGTTATTACAGTTAAATATTTATCCTGTGCTTTTCTTTAAGCATTATTTGAAGTCATTGGTTTTCACTACTGAGCCTAGTTGGGTTAAATTTTCTAATGTAGCCTGAGTTGTGACTCACCATCTGTTACTGCAGCCCAGATGATGTCGCTGCTTTTATAGCATCAGTGCCAACTCTGCTTATTGAGCCTTTTTTGTGCTGTAATTATTACTTTAAGAAAATGCAGCTTACCTAAAGTAGAGTCAATCCTGGCAGCTTGTACTGACACGACACATGAAAGCTGTTTGTTGCTTAAATTTGATTTCATCATGAATCTTCTTGGGCACAGATTACTGATAAAGTTGTTTTCTTCTTGTTGTTGTTGTTGTTGTTTTTGCTTTTACTAGGACTTTCTGTCGTGGGAAAGTTGTGATTCTGTCCTGTGATGTTCACTGACATGGACTACGAGCTGGAGGAGGACAAACTGTGAGTCAAACGTGTTTTGATGATTTATAATTTTAGCCTTGCAAAAGTATTTATACCCTTTGGAGGTTTTCTGTGTTTTGTCTCGTTGGAAAAACACGCTTCAGTGTATTTTGTTTAAAAATTAAAGGAGCAGGTCTGACCTCAGAAGAAATAGGAAATCCACGTTGGCCATTAAAAGCTGGTTCATCTTTAAAATATTAACTAATTCACTTCGTCCATTACATTTGATACCAAATATCCACAAACAGCTAAACCAGATGTGTCATGTACTGATCTGTACAGAGGGATACCGACGGTACCCGGCACTGTGACGCTGAAGAAAGATGCTAACAATCTCATTGGCATCAGCATCGGTGGTGGAGCTCAGTACTGCCCTTGTCTCTATATTGTCCAGGTAGGAACATGAGAGCCTAGATGTGACTCATGTTTACCTTTTGGTGGTTCATCTTTTACTAAATAAACGTTTTTGTGGTATAGCTTTTCTTTTCCATATATATGTATATAGCTGCATATTCTTGTGTCATCTTAATGTTTCCAATTATCTAATAATTTGTGAAGATAATCTGAGTAGATCTAAAATGTGTTAGCTGTTATGTTCAGATTTTAGTTTTCCTTTTTTTTTTAATTACAATTAAAATCAAAGACTTTTTTTTATAACTTTGTTTCTTATTTTCATTCAGTGCAGTTGAAAGTGGGCCAGTAAAAGTCGATTTAACCTCTTGCCTTTTAAAGCGGTTGCTTTTGTCTCCCAGGTGTTTGACAACACTCCCGCAGCTCTGGATGGGACGTTGGCAGCGGGCGATGAAATCACCGGAGTGAACGGGAAAACGGTGAAAGGGAAAACCAAGGTGGAGGTGGCCAAGATGATTCAAGCTGTCCAGGTAAGAAGGTTCTGGTAACGGAAAGACGGCTTGTTGTTAATTACAGCTCCGAGCATTACGGGAACAAACTTTTTTCTTTTTTCCTTCAGCCACATCTCTCTTTTTTTCTGTTTTTTTACCAAGATTATCTTCTTTATACCAGATGCATGTTATGGTTGCATAAAAAATAGATTTACAGTTAGTTTGAGCAATAATAAATGCAATTTCAGCCCAAAATTAGCGCATGTCACACATTCAGAAAAAAGAATTGAGAGACAAATAAGTAAATTCAGCACACTCATAAAAGAGTTCTTTCTAGTTCACATGAGATGATGATGATGCTTGTTGAAAATTAAAATCAAGGACTTATGATCTTTGAAAAATGTTAGTAAGGCTGTTTGAATATATGTCACTCAATCATTTATTTAGTTAAAGATGAAATCAAGTACAATAAAAATATTATTCATTTCATAGCTTAAAAACTCAAAAACAGTAAAAAAAAAAACATTGATATTATTGTGCAATTTTTAAGTAAAATGGATGTGAATGGGCTTCATTCAAACAGCATGGAATTATTTCATAATTAGCTTTTATAAAAACAGATGCCTTCAAAGAAATGTCAGGCAAATGATAGAAGACGATGAGTGAGCCATCCGTGCATTTGCATACAGAGAAAAACGACACTATTGAAAGCAGGAAAATAAAATCCTGACTCTTTGTGAAAAGCTAACGCATCCTGCAAAACTGATGTCAGCTGAGAGAGTTTGAGAAAATGCTACAGAAAGTAAAATTATAGTAAAAACCAAAGAAGGTGCAACACAGGGGACTGATTGGATCTTTTAATTGAGCAAAATTTATTCTTTCAATGTAAAAAAAGAACATTAGAAATAATGAAAAGCTCCATTTTAGTTTATCATTTGCCAAGAGTTTAATGTTTTAGATTTAAAATGTCCAAAGGTTTAAAGTTATAATTAAACTAAATAAGCATCACTCAGGCTCAACCTCTTTTATTTTGTATCTTTAACATGTAGCAATCAAAGTGGTAGAAGATAACTCACTGTTTTTGCAGCGATCCAGAGCCCAGCTTTGAACAGAACAGAAGAGGACTTTATCTGGCCTGTTAAGCTTTTTGGAAGAGTTGAGGATAATAGAAAGCACGTGGCAGAACGTCAGCATCGCAGTGTGGCCGTGTTGTTTTTGACTTCTTTTGTTTCACACAGAAACATTGCCTGACTTCCTGCGCTCTGGGATAAAGACAGGCGGCGCTGTGGGAATTAAAGGATTAGCCTGTGCTGGCGTTAGCTTTTCAGGGCCTACGATGCACTTTGACGTCACCATCTCCTCCAAAGTCTCCATTTTCCCTCTGATGCTGAAACAAATGAATTGTCTTCTGTTTTCTACAAATGAAAGATCCTCAGTTGTTTTAAACTGAACATTTGAATCTGCTTGTGTTCACAGGGAGAGGCGGTGATCCACTACAACAAACTGCAGGCTGACCCGAAACAAGGGAAATCTTTAGATATCGGTCTGTGCTTCCTTCATTTACCAAACTGAAGTTGCTGCTGGTGTGAACGCATCTCTTTGAATCTTAATTCATGATGTTTCAGTGTTGAAAAAAGTCAAACATCGCCTGGTGGAGAACATGAGCTCAGGAACCGCAGATGCTCTTGGACTCAGCAGAGCTATCTTATGCAACGGTAAGCTTTATATAATTCCAATACATTTTTACTGCTGCCTAATTTATGTGGACGGATCGTGTCATAAACGCGTTTATCTTTGTAGACGGCCTGGTGAAAAGACTGGAAGAGCTGGAGAAAACAGCTGAGCTCTACAAAGGTAAAGACAACCAAATCAAAACTAATGGGAAAAGAACTGGTTAGCTAGTTTAGTCTCCTGGTAAATTTACATAAGACATAAAAATGTACATTTCTTTAATCAAATTCAAACATGATAAAATCTAAACAGTGACACGGAGCGTTCGTTCAGGTCAGGATCTCATTGTCTTTTCTTTCAGGACTGATGGAGCACACGAAGAGGCTGCTCAGAGCTTTCTTTGAACTGTCTCAAACTCACAGAGGTCTGTCGCTACAGCATTTATACAGAAAAGTTCGACGGTGTGACAATTACAAAAGCTAAAATTTTCTATGAACTTACTTTGCGTAGCAAAAAAAACAAAATATGCAGCATTGCACACATCTAGTCTCCACACAAGCCTCCTTTTCTTAACTCTAAATCTTTTATACATTAATTTTTTTTGTTTGTTTGTTTGTTTGTAATTGAAATACAACAGCAAGAAAAATAGATTAGGAGAAAATCCACTCATCTTAACTCTGCTTACGCTGCTCTACAGTTTATCAACCAAAGAAAAAAACTGTCGACACCACAGGCCTCAGAGTCCAAACACACAAATACTCACAAAGGTGAAGATTTCATAAGGTACAAAGCATGTGAAATGCACCCAGAGTGTTGGAGTCGGTTACGGTCTCCTAACTACCTAAATTCTTGTTGACAAGGTTACTGGAGGGGAATGGATCAAAGATAGTTTGCCGCTAAGAGCGCACACTCGGTCATGTTTCTGGAAATTCAATATCGTTTGTAACACAGATGTCAAATTTCAAAACCAAACTATTTCAAACATTCTGAGCATGAACTTAGTCATACATGAACTTAGCATGAACTTAGTTGTTTACCAACTTTATTCATGTAAGCAACTTTATTCTGTAAACTAATTAACAGAATTTGACCAAATGGCATCACAATTAGCATCATATCAGATGCACCTTCATTGGTTGAGTATTAATACCAATCTATATCGTTTATTAGCTGACTTTAATGCAGAAATAGAACCGTATTTATGCACATATTTTTACTATTGCATCATTTTATTCAAAATTTTTACAAAGTGGGCAAAAAAATGCCAGTGTCTGTATGTCTTACTGACAGACACTAACATTAGGCTTATATACCAGTGTATGCAAGTCATTATTTATTTGTATACATATTGGAAAAGCTCCACATCTTTCTTCTGTTTCTGACATGTTGTTGATCATGTCAGGGTTTGGAGACGTGTTCTCCATCATCGGTGTCAGAGAGCCGCAGGCTGCAGCCAGCGAGGCTTTCGTCAAGTTTGCTGACGCTCACAGAAACATCGAGAAGTATGGAATCGAGCTGCTAAAGACCATCAAGCCTGTAAGTGCTCAACGCATGTTTTGAATACATTTGCAGCACTGCAGACACAAAAACGTAATTATTTTGTGTTTATTCCTTTAGTAAGTGCTTTTAGACATTAATTGTAACCAATCTTCCTCTTTATATTTACTCGTCCTGCTTCTATTAACCCTTATAGAGTTAAATCAACTTGCTGTTATTGACTTTCAGATGCTCCATGACCTGAACACGTACCTGCACAAGGCCATTCCAGACACCAAGCTCACCATCCGCAAGTATCTGGACGTAAAGTTTGAATATCTGGTGAGGAAACGGCTCCGGGTTTTTCTGCACGACTCATCATCATCATCATCATCAGCTCTAGATCTGCTGGATGAGTTTGCTGTATTGTATAAACGTCTGATGTCTTTCAGTCATACTGCCTGAAGGTGAAGGAAATGGATGATGAAGAATACAGCAGCATTGTGAGTACTTGTGGGGTTTTTAGTACTTTTTACAGTCATGTTGGTTATTAGTTTACTAGTCACGATGCCTGCTGAACTTTGTATTTGAAATGTTTCCACTGTAAACAGAAATCCCGTGTTTTCTGCCTTTGCACTGTGTTGCAACAGCTTCGTCTGTTCTTTTCTTTATCACACATAAAGAAAAGAATTTATCAATGATCTGAAACATCGATATGTTTCAGATCAATACATGTTTCAGGTCTGGTCAAATTCCAGGCCTAAATCAGATTGAGTTGCAGTGGCAAGACCTTAAACAGTCACCTATGCTTAAAAATGATCCAGCAAAGAGAAGCGAGTCCAGGATTCCTCCACAGACTCATTACCAGTGACCACAAACACTTAATGGGAGTTGTTTCCTATAACAGTGCCATAACTCCATTCATTTCTGACATACGTCACGTTGGTTTGGGTTTTTTCCCTTAACAGATTAGTGAACATTTTTTAAAAACAGTTTCTTTTCTTTTTGTTTAAGACTTAAATTTAAGGATTTGCATATGACATTGAACCAAAAACAGACCAAAACTTTCTATGTGATCTGTTTTTGTTTTTGTCCAACAGGCCATGGGAGAACCTCTGTATCGCGTGAGCACCGGGAACTACGAGTACCGCTTGGTTCTGCGGTGTCGGCAGGAAGCTCGGGCCCGCTTCGCCAAGATGAGGAAGGACGTTCTGGAGAAGATTGAGTTGCTGGATCAGAAACACGGTTTGTTCTCCCTCCGCTGTTTCCCGACAGCCAATTATCGCTTCCCTAAGAAGAAAGATGGCAACACAGTTTCGACTTTTCTCTCCCTTTTCAGTCCAGGACATCGTGTTCCAGCTGCAGCGCTTCGTCTCCGGCATGTCCCATTACTATGACGACTGCTACGCCGTCCTGAAGGAGGCGGACGTGTTCCCCATCGAAGTGGACCTGTCCCGCACCATGATCAACTACAGCAGCCAGTCGCTGTCCTACACGGACGAAGACGAGGAGGACGGGGGCGGCGGAGGGGAAGATGGAGGGAGCACGCAGGCAGAGAACGGCACCGAGAAGCTGATTGATGACGAATGAGTGTGTGTGTGAGGGTGTGTGTGTTTAACTCTGACGTGTTAAACATTTGATGCTGTTGAAACAAAGCCAAACATGACTTTGTGCTCATTTTACTGTTTTATCATTTATTTAAACCCATTTTCTTGCTCTTTTGACATTCATTTTTCTCACTAACACAACTCACAACAGTGGGTGATTTTATTTTAACACGTTGTGAGAGGCGTGTTTACTACGTCAGAGTGGGATCTGGAAGCTTGAGGTGTGCCTTTTGTTTTTTTACCGTCTCTCTTGGAGTCTAATGGTTTCTGGTGTTTGTCTGTGTATGAAACTGAATGTTGTAACTTTATTGTCTATTTTACTTTCTGCACACTGTACAACACCATCTTATTCAGCTACTTTACATTTTTTTCTTACTTTAAACTTATCAGCTTAAAAATCCCATACTTTACAAAATGTCAAGAGTTTCGACAAAAGACGTTCCAGCTTCAAAATTTGTCACACCTCTTTTTGCAAACATGAAGCCAGGTTGCATTAATTTGATTTGATTTTTTTCATGTTCAATTCTATTGCGAATAACGCTATGCTTTTCCATTCCAGCCTTACACTAAAAACAAGAAGGATGGCTGTCTTGCGTGCACTTTCAACCCCTACAGAGCTACTGTGCTGTTAGCACTACATAAAAAAGAGTGTAAACATGGACATTCCAAATAATGCTGTGTATCAGGTCGTTACCACTGTATTTATTGTTAAATTATATTTAAAAGTTTATAAAAAGTTATTCTTGGAAAGAAAAATCAATCTCTTGCTTGAATATGTTATACTACAAGTGACCACTGGGTGGCAGCAATGCATCAGATTTCTCATCACTGCTGTAATGCATTCAGTTGAAGTTTTGTGCTGAAGTAAATCGTTTTATTTGCGTCTTGTTTACTTTTGTGTCACATAAGGAAGGACTTTTTAACTCTTTATGCACGTAATCACCAGTTGCAAAGTGAAGCAAGTAAGTTTGGTCTTTGAAATTCTTCACTATCCTCAAAATAAATAATGTAACTTCTGAAGTTAAATGCATACAAACATGAAGTACCTACTGCGAGAAGCTCATGTTTTGTTGTTTAAGACGGTTAGCTTTTCTAATTCATTTTTTATTTATTCCTGTTACTAAGGCAATGCCCGAAGACTTGTGAATATAAAATAAAAGTATTTGAAATTCTTTGGTTTGTGATGTTTACTTTTAAGGCTTAGTAGAGAATCTTACATCATCAGTTTTGGTCGCAGCAGACGAGCTTTTCACTGCATTTCGTATAAACGACCATACAAAACTCCCTCTGCACACGGACTAATGGCAGTCCTATGTAGTGGATGAGTGTATGCCCCAGTGGCCTAATGGATAAGGCACTGGCCTCCTAAGCCAGGGATTGTGGGTTCGAGTCCCATCTGGGGTGGCTTTGCTTTTGATGTCTTTGTGGCTGAACTTCCATTACATTTGACGAATTTTTATGTTTTTTGCACCTTCTTAAAACCAAGACACCAATTTCACTCGATTATATGTTCATTACTGATCTTTCTCTTTTCCTGGGCTCCCAGCCAATCAGGAAGCGCTGCGCTCCCGTGACTCACGAACTACCCAGGACTTTCCCTCCGTCATCACAAAGCCTTCATATCCTCGTTGCTTGAGCTTCTGCTTCATTTAGTTCATTTGTTTCGTTCATGCTGCTCCAGACTTAGCATTTCGCTGCATTATTATTGTTATTTTTTTTGCAAACATGCTGCTAATAGTGAAGCTATGTGTCTTTCTTTCAGTTCATGTGGTGACGACCTTCGCTGCTGACAGTAAGTAGGACGATAAATAAACACACCGATCAGCTGGCTTTGTGATTCTGGGATTTATTCTGCAGACTAGTGGTCGGTTGAGAGCCTAAAACCATGTTTAAATTGGTGTTAATTAGAGTTTAGTTAATTAAAAAAAACACCCAGTCACATGAATGCGTCTTAAAAGTTACACTTTCCTGGAGATCATTATGTTTTTCTGAATGACATATAACTCAAAAGTCCCAAAAACTGACGCTAAAAGCATAGTTCTTTAAAAACGAAAGTTCTCATTACGTTCAAAGAAATCGCTTGAATCTGTGCTTCAAGTGTATCTATGTTTGACTGCGTCCCAGTCCGCCTGGACATGACTGCCGCCACCCTGTACTGGGACGAACAGCACAAGCTGGTGGTGATCAAGGAAGGAGTGATGGAGGCCGCGGGCGACGCGTACGGATACCTGAACAGCAAGCTGAACAGCACCGGCTGGAGCGTTCTGGAGCTCCGGTCCGGATACGGGAATGTCCCCCGAACCGACGAGATGGTCTTTTTCCTGGCTGGTTACCTGGAGGGATTCCTCACTGCCCAGTAAGAAGAAGCAGGCGTTATGCACAACATCACGGGTTAATGTGTGTGTGTGTGTGTGTGCGTGTGTGTGTGTGTGTGTTTAGATTAAATTAAAGAGGTATCACTGAAAACTCACTTATTTTTGTCACATTTTCAACCTCAAACTTTAATGTATTTTTTATTCAGAAAATGTCAAATAGTTCATACACTGTTAACCCAGATTAGTAATTATTATTGATAAGTGGCTGCCCTGGACATAAGTCAAGGTTTTATGAGTAGTCGACTCAACCGTTGTTCGTGTTTATCAGAATCTCTTTTTTTTAATGGAATAGTGACATTTTGAAAATGTAAAGTTTAGTAAACATTTCACTGCGCTTTATGTGAACGTAGCTTGATTTGTTTGTCGAGGAGGAAGGGAATGAATGAAATCTTTTTAAAAAAACAATCTGAACACGCATTTGTGTTTGTCCACCTCTACTCTCAGACCCAAACGTAGTGCAACTAATTACCGTTAAAAGTAACCTAATCTTCTGTTCTATAAAAGCCATCCCCATTGTCAAACATGGTGGTGGCAGCGTCATTCTACGGGGAGGCTTGTTAGAAATAAGACTTTAGACGTTTGTTAGAGAACATTAAAGCACAATCACCTTATAAACACGGTGGTGGCAGCATTATGCTGTGAGACAGGGAAGGTGGTCAGAGTTTAAGAGGAAGACAGAAGGACCTGGATCAAATTTGAGAACATGTTTGTCACTTTCATTCCAGTTCTACTTTTTGCTGGTGGCTCAGTGAAGGTTTTGGTTTTTTGCAAGCTGACAAAATGAAAAGTTCAAAGGTTATGAATCTGGAAGCAGACAGCAGGATCAGCTGCTTCTGGTACTGACCCCCCAACCTCCCGCTCTCTTTCCCGAGGCAGATGATGGACCACTACACCAACATGTACCCGCAGCTGATCACCGAGCCGAAGATCCTGGAGCCGGTGAAGACTTTCATGTCGTGAGTGTGTTCTGTGTGTTCTGTCTCCCCCACCCTGTAGCAACCGCAACCGCAGAACCGACCCGGCGTACAGTACCCGGTCTGACATACGCTGTCATCATCTTTCATATCCTCTTCTCAGTTCATCTCAGGGCTCAGTCATATGATGTTTATTGTATGTCCCATCAACAGCTGCACTGTACACAAAGCAGGTCGATGAATCTGATTGCTTTAACTCTGGAATGTCGCCGACCTGTGTTCACAGGTGACTGAGTGAGGTTCAGAGGGTCGGTTTTGATGTTTAGCACTCAAGCTCGTTTTCAGAAATGTCTTACAGTTTTTTGTAAGACATTACAAAAAACATTACATTTACTACCCACCAGGTGACGGTGGGTAGTAAATAAACAGGACGTGTCGCCCCCCGGCAGGAAGCAGGACGCCTGGGTCAGAGAGCAGGTGAAGCTGCACAAGAACTCCGATCCGCTGTGGAGTCACGCCGGGTTCATCCTGGCCCAGCTGGACGGCCTGCAGGCCGGAGCCGCGGAGTGGGCCAAGAGGCAGGGAAAGAAGGTCGATAAGCCGTACATATGATTCACACCTCACCTCACAGTCTCACACTGTCAGTAAAACGCTTCGCTAGGTTCATATTTAGAATGAGGAAGCTCTAGAGAGCTCTCTGTGGAGCTTGAAATTTAAAGGAACAGCAGAATACTCTACCATGTTGATGAATATTCTGTCTGCATGATGAATAAATTGGTAAACTAACGACAGAAGCTCATTTTTACAGTTGCCTTGCTTTCCTATGCTTTGAGTTTCCACTTTACATTTGAGTTTTAGGGCCAAGCTGTGAAAAAATAAAAAATACAAGAATAAAATTGTAGCATTGTAAGAATAAAGTCAGAATATTACAAGTATAAGGTCATAGTATTAAAAGAATGACGTTGTATGAAAATAAAGTCAAAATAATATTAAAATAAAGTCAAAATAATATGAGAATAAAGTCAGAATATCTCAAGAATATATATATATACATAAATTGGGACTTTTTTCTCATATTATTACAAGTGTGTTCTTGTATTATTTAGACTTTATATTGTAGTATTATTTTGTTATTCTTATATCATGGCTTTATTCTCCTAATTTTATGTATTTTATTCTTCTAATACTCGGTCGTACATCTCGACGGAAGAACACTTAGCTCGTGATTAGCGCCCTGTCTGTGTTCGTTCCCTGACCAGCAGCTAATTCCTCCCACAGCCGCTGTCGCTGTTTGACGTCCAGTTCCTGAACGCGGTGGGAGACCTGCTGGACCTGATCCCGGCCTTGATGCCCGGATCCAACTCTCTGCTCAGAGACTTCAAGCTTCCAGGGATGGGCCACTGCTCAGCACTCATCAAGGTCAGACAGCTCACCGCGGCCCCTTTCAAGAGAAATACACTGCAGCCGAATGTCACACTTCCTTAAAATATCTCCGAAACACATCAGCCATGTGCCAGCTGACTTACTGTCATGCTGAAACAGGAAGTACTGACATACATATTTCTGACTGAGATGCACCAATCGGTCAGATCAGGTATATGTTCGTTTCCACCAGTGTCATATTTTACCAAGAGCTGCACAGTATATATCTGATCAGAATCGATAACATCGTCACCTTCCTGAAATAATGGCCAAAATCATTTTTTGTCAACTTATTTTTGCAAAAAAATGATCACTTACTTATTGTCAAAAGATGATTTGCATGACATAACAATCATAACCCCACAAACATGAATACTTGAGAAACATTCCCCTTTTGTAACATGATTCTTTAGGACACCGGTCACATATAGAGGGATGATCTGCATCACTACGCTGCTCATATGTAGCTGCATTTAGTCATATTTTTATGTTTATTGATGGTCCCATTGAACAAAGAGGGGAGAAAATAGTAAAACTAACAAAACGGACAGTTGGGGGATTATTTTGAACATCATTAATTTGAATTGATTGTGACGATAAATCAAAATTCTTATCATGATAAGACATTTATCACAATAAGTGATAAGCGATACGATAAATGCTCATCCCTACACGATCCTGTGAAGACTATCCGTGTTCAGTCAGATTTTATTTTTCATAGTCTGACAGGATGGTATTTCATATTACTTAAGTATGAGTTACAGAAACAAGTAAATCTGGAAACACGTTTTCATATCGTAACCTTACTTTACAATTTGACCTCTTTGTCCTCTATAGATGCTTCCAGGCTATGAGGAGCTCTTGTTTGCCCATTCCAGCTGGTACACATACGCTGCCTCCATGCGCATCTACAAGCACTGGGATATCCACATCGCCGAGCCGCACACAGTCACCGGGAAACTGTCCTTCAGCAGCTACCCGGGTAACTAAACCCGGCGCTGGACGGTCTTTTCCACCCACCTCTCGTCTTCTCCTGAATGACAAGCCCGTCCTTAATTTGGCCTCTCCAGGTTTCCTGGTGTCTCTGGATGATTTCTACCTCCTGGGCAGCGGCTTGATGATGACCCAGACCACCAACAACATCTTCAACTCCTCCCTGTTTGACCTAATCACTCCCAACAGCCTGCTGTCGTGGCAGAGGGTCAGGCTGTCTCACAACTTGGCTCGCACGGGAGAGGAATGGGCCAAGACGTTCTCCAGATACAACTCTGGTACAGAATAATCCTATACACTCCGTTTAAATTTTTCTCTAAGGATGCAAAGTTAAATTAACTTTTCACTGCAGGCACCTACAACAACCAGTACATGGTGGTGGACAGGAGCAAGGTGAACCGGGGCATCAGCATTGAAGACGGCGCTCTGACCGTGGTGGAGCAGATCCCCGGCCTGGTGGAGTTCTCCGACCAGACGCAAGCTCTGCGCAGAGGTACCGCATCGCCCGTTTCTGTTTTTCCGTCGGCGCTTGCCTTACAGACCGGTACAGCGCATCGTTGCCTCTCTCTCCGCCTGCAGGTTACTGGCCGTCCTACAACGTTCCCTTCCACCGGCGCATCTACACCCTGAGCGGATACGGGGAGATGTGGTTAAAGTATGGAGAGGAATTCTCCTACGACCTTTCCCCCAGGGCCAAGATCTTCCGGCGCGACCAGGCCAAGGTGAAGGACATGGACTCTCTGAAACACATCATGAGGTACAACGGTGAGTTGCTCCATGTCGCTTTGTGGCATCAGAGACTCTCATTCACACACCTGTTTAAGTGCCAGGTTGTTATGATGTAACCTGGCACTGTGACGTCTTAATAAAGTACTCAGACCGCTGGAACCTTTAGCATGATTTATCACATCACAGCCATGAAGGTCAATGTGTTTTATTGCGATAAAACAGATTATGCACTACTTTATCAAAACAAAGTAGTGCATAAAGGGACAAAATGTGTAAAGGTTTTCTGCAAAGGTTCAATAATCCATCCAAAAGTCTCAGCATGTCCATTTTTTTAGACTACAGGAAAGATGTTTTCTCTCAGAACGACCCCTGCAAAACCATCTGTTGCCGTAACGATGTGAGATATGAGAGGCCCTCACCAGGCGGTTGCTATGACACTAAGGTAAAACACGACCGTGTGCAGGATTAGCTTTTCATTGTTTTGATTTTCTGCTCACCGCTTCGCTTCCCGTCCAGGTGACGAATTTCGAAATGGCGCGCCACTTCGTGGCGGAGGCAGTGAACGGGCCGACGACGCAGAACGGCCTGCCTCCGTTCACCTGGGACAAGTTCAGCAGCATCAGCCACAAGGGCCTGCCGCGATACTACAACTTCACGTTTGTCAAGATGGAGCCTGTTCTCTTTGAGCCATGAGCTGTGTGCGTGTATGTGCGTGTGTTGAGAGACAAAGAAAACCGTCTCCCCTGTTGATTTTTGTGAGATGAATCCTCAGAGCTCCAGGTACGATCTGTTGCTGATTTCTGACAAAACCTCTCTGCTTGACCAGAGGTGTTAAACTTCAAAATAAGATTCTCTCTCGCTTTTACACTCCGGTTGAATTGAATGATTCCTTGAATGTGTTTCCCTTAGTGCCTTGAACACTGATAGCAGCTTTATTGACTTAATAAAAGTGCCAAATCAATGCCCTGTTACTTTTTAAACACTTGAATCTCCTCATGCATGCAAAACACTATCTTCATAATCAATCAAACTGTGCAATAGGTGCTGATTCTCTCTGCTGACGTGATTTATTCACTGTAAGTCTTGTGCTCTGCCAAAGAAGCAACATCTCAGGTTTGTTTTTCTCCCAGCCTGATTGTTTTGCTACTAAATGTATGTTGTTAACACTTAATGGATCCTGCTTTTTAATAAACTTTGACATTTTTACCATGTTGTCTTGTTTTGGTGTTTGACTAAACGTCTACTGTCCATCCATCCTGGGTTTTTACTTTCCTATCCTTGCTGGGTCACCAGGGTATGTGTATGGTGTGTCTCCTTGTTGCCGTGGTAACAAAGAGACACATACACCACACACATTCATACATGAAGCCGGTTCTAGAGAAACTAATAAATCTTAAAGTTTCATAAGTCTTAAATTGAAACAAACTGGTTTAGATTTATTATTATTATTTTTACCTCATTTTGTCATTTTGCATTTATGTTATTTTCATTTTGATCTTGAAATCAAAATTTCCTGATAACTTTATATTTTGGTTCATCTGATGATATAATTTTCAAATATTAAATGGTTATTTTTTTTAATCAGAACTGCAGCTTTTTGTCCCCCAACTACTTTTTTTTTAACTCTTACTTAAATAATTTCTACTTTTTACTTTTGCTTGAATAAAAATAAATTAGCATTACTGTTACTGATTACAGTTTTTGGTGTGTTCAAAAACGGCAGCACTGTTGCATTAAGCAAAAAAAATCAATTAATCGCATAATAAATTATAAGAAGCTCAATTTCAATTCGCATGACTGATCATTTTTCTCTTTTCTCTGTCGTTTTCTACGATAAACTGGATGACAAAAGTTTTCAATCTCCTAAGTTGATCTCAATTAGCCCCTTTTCTTGAAGGAAAACGAGTTTACAGAGGCTTCATAATTGATTTTATTTGTTGTTTCTGTTGTTTTGTTTATTATCTTGTTTATTTTGGATATTTAAAATGTCTCCCAGTACCATTAGAATTGATGTTTGAGAATGTGTTCTTATTTTTGGTGTGTTATTACACAATTTCCATAATATTTCTTGAAAATGATCTCAAAACAACAATATCATTGTTTATCGCAATAACATCTAGGACAATTTATCGTGCAGCATCGTGACAGATCTAAACGACAATTCACTGCACAATTTATCTGCCTTCATCGATAATACATGTAAATCTGCTAATTTAATGTTTTTGCCAAATATGCAAATACTTTAAAAAAAAAAAAAAAGATGTTATAATCTCATTTGGCAAACAATGACTCTAATGATAAGGCGGTATGATTAAAATCAGTCAATTAACTGCAATTAACCTTAAATATATGACTAAAAAACACACGTTGACCTCAGTTCACACTTTTCTATCTAACTCACAGGGGAAACGTCCATGTATATTTAACAACACGCTGTCTCTCTGCCCTCCAGGGACACAAAGTGATTCACTCTGTCCCTTCAAACGGGGGAACTGAAACCCCGTGCTTCCCACATTCATTTCACTCGTCCTCCCATCACTTCTCCCCTCTTTGTATCATTTTTTTTTTGTAATTATTATTTCGCCGGAGGAGAGAGCAGCAGCTCTCCGCTGCCATGGCCGACAAGAACTGCCCCGAGGGGAAGACGTGGGACCATCTCATCAGGTTCTGCGTCAAGATGAAGTCGACGCCGACCCGTAAGCTTCAGCCCCCGACAGGTGAGTGACGCCAGACCCCGACTGAGTTAACCCGCCTTCCTCTTTACGGCGGGGAGACTTAAATCCACCGTTTTCTCCTCAGAGCCCGTCCTGAACCCGCGCACGATAAAAGCCAGCCCCGCCAAGTCCACCGGTCCGCCGAACGCGCAGCTTCTGGGTCAGACTCTGTGGATCTGCGTGATTCTGGTGACGCTGGGCGCCATCTTGGCTCTGACCATTTGGTTCATCGTGTTCAGGCGGCAGAACAAAGCCCGCAAAAACCACGGTGAGCTCAAATGTTACGACGGCTTATTTCATTTGTTCACAGATAATTGTTGTTTTTACACAATGAGCTGAAAAATAATAACACAAAAGTAGAATATGTAGAAGTAAATTCTACTCAGAAATGGCCTCTGCCAAAAAAGTTGTCAATAGAAAAATATTTTTAATGCAATGCACATATTCTTACTTTAGTGAGATATTCTATACAAGACATTTTAGAAAGCACCATAGTTTTTTTAATGGTTTTCTCAGTGAGGCGGGGAGGAGGCCCTCTGAGAGTCTTCTGGAGGAAACAAGATGGCAGCAGGCAGGTGATGAAGTGTGACGCTCATCACTGTAGAAACTCCACCGTTTCTATTCTCTCCTCCTCAGGCGTCTCTTGGGTCGTCACTGCTGCTTCACCCTCTATTCTGGTTTCAGCATCTGTTGGTGGGGCAGGGCAAATAAAAACTGCCTCCTGCC
This sequence comes from Poeciliopsis paucimaculata, assembly GCA_903067055.1. Classification (NCBI taxonomy): domain Eukaryota; kingdom Metazoa; phylum Chordata; class Actinopteri; order Cyprinodontiformes; family Poeciliidae; genus Poeciliopsis; species Poeciliopsis paucimaculata. Next base: position 23,700 of record CAEGAD010059939.1, read on the forward strand.
CCCCAGCTAAACAAGAGACGACCTGTTTTATCACACCCTGTAAAAACACAAAATCTTAGCAAGTATTACTCTAGTTTCTAGAGGAAATGTTCTACACTCAAAATGAGACAAAAATAACTTACAAGCAGAGTTGAGTAGTAAATTCTCCTCAGGTGTTTGCGTGTGTGTGTGTGGGTGTGTGTGTGTTGCCCTGGCTACCTGTTCAGTTGACAGCTGGTGGAAAAACTATATATAAAAAAGAAATCTATTCATTTATTGAAATGATTTTTGTTTTTTTTAATTAATATATGAGCATTTAATTTTTGGTGTTATCAAGTTGTTAAGTAAAATAACTCCTGTAGTGTTTCTATACATTTATTATATAATTTATAATATATATATATATATATATATTATGAATTATATAA
>CAEGAD010059940.1:0-13507 GCA_903067055.1 Poeciliopsis paucimaculata
TCCTAAATTTAGGCATAAGAGGTTCTGTGTCAGAGATGTGTTTTGGTGCAAAGCACAAAAAGTTTTACCACCAAATGATATCCAGCAAATAGAGCTACATTTGTAGGCTCTAACTGATCTAAAACAGTTAAAGTTTAATGATGAAAAGTGTCTTTTTCAGCATATAGTTATAGGTTTATCTCAATTAGTGTTTCTTTCTGTCTTTTTTGTCTTTTACAATATGCAATATGCATCAGTGTCATAGATCAAAAAAAATATTTATTTCCATTTCAGACACAAACATTTAAAAAAAAAAAAAAAATCCACTTTTCTAAGCCATACAATCATTTTATGCTCCAGTTCTGACCAGTATTCTTACTCTGACACAGACGTACATCAACAACTAGTTTACCTGTTGCAATAAGCAACTAATCAATTAATCAATTAATCACATGATAAATTTAAATGAGCTCAATAACCTCCTTTCTTACGATTAATATTTTTGAATGGAAGTTTTGTTTAATTTATTTGTTGTTCCATTTTTAGAGGTTTTTGTTCACATTTTATTTATTGTTTTTCATTTAAACCTGCAGTAAATGTACCTTTGTTTTAATTGTGAGGATTTATTTATGCTACAGTGCTTCATAAGTCATCATCTACTGGACACTGTCTCTCACTGAAGTCAACTTTTATTTATTTACTTACAAAGCCATTCACGTTACCTCCATACTCACACCTGCTTTACTTGACCATTAGCAATTTATTCATTCACAATTATAAGTACCTTACAGAGCTGGGAATATCTGCCCTCTGCTCTTATGCAGGTCACAAGTAAAATATGCTTCAGTTTTACTTTTTATTTATGGTTTTTACTGAATAAATTAAAACAATAAAAATATACATTTTGATATACATCTCTGAACATTCAGTTTTGTTTATTTTGCACAGACACTGACAGGAAAAAAGACTTACATCTTCAGATGTGCAGTCACAGAGTACATAAAAGTAAAAACATCATATTTCCTTCCAGAAAAAACTTTCCACTGTCATACTGCTGACATCAGCAGTTTGTTTCATAATCTGTGACTGTGAAGAAGAGTTTTGAATGGAATACCCTGTTTTGGTGGTTGTGCCATTGTCTTCTCTCTTTACCGCATTAAACCTCTTCAGCTTTTTCCCCATAGCTGAATCTGTGGGGTAACTAGGGGCGCTCACTCCACACTTGACTATGTTATAATTTAGAAGTAAATATTTATCCAGAACCCGCGGTTAGAAATATCTTTTTTGTCAAGAAAATGTGGCTGTGAGCACCGGTGGTTGCCAAGGTGATGTAATTTAGCTATTAATAGCATAGTAGAGAACCTATTTGGTCAAAGAAGTGCTTCTTTATGCGTTTTATACGCTTTATATCATAGCTATTTTTTATTTAGCTGTTCATATCGAAATTGCTAAAGAAAAGTTAGGAATATAAATAGGAATCAGAGCTGACAAGCTACTGTGGTCATGTTTTATGAAATAAGAGTTGGATTTTAATCCAAAAAGAACTCATTCTTGCAAAAACATTTATGATTTGAGGTTAAATTCAGAATAGTGTGACAGAACTGTTAAAAGTTACAATAATATAATTACAATAAACATCTAGTAATCAGAAAAACTATAATTTTACTCACAGTCTTGTTAGATTATGAAGCCCTCTGAATGCATCAGGATTCACATCTTGAATATTGTTGTGCTGTAAATATCTACAAAAGAAGCAGAGAAACATCTTGGGGCTGATGAATTAATGAGCAAACAAAATGAGGAACAGGCACATTCCCAAAGTGTGGTTGGGCTGACTGACTAAGAACTCTGCAGGAAGGCCTAAATTAAGGGGTAACATCCTAGTGTTGTTGGATATTGGTATTATATTTGACTGTCTAACAGCTGTTCAATCATCTTGTTTATGAAAACACAATGGACATTTTAAATCTATTTAAACCCACAACCCCAACAATGCCAAACAGGTTCTGGCAAAGGATTAGACCTGTCCTCACTGGGACACTGTGCAAGCTTGATAAACAGCACAAGTCAGTGGCAAATGCATCTATACACACAGCAGAGCAATCAACTCTGCCAGCATGCCCAACAGCCTTCCAAGGCTCATAACGTCTGCTGCTATGTCTCCTGCGGATGGTTTAAGTAACTTCAGTTTATGTATATATGCAGAGAGAATGTTGGAAACTCACAGTTTCTGTAGGCTTTGGTAGTTAAAGAATCCTTTTGCTTTCAGCCTGTGAAGTCTGTTTCTTTGTAAGGACCTGAGAAATAGAAAGGAATTATGATCATGTTAGTGTGCAGACCGATTAACATTTAACATAAAAAAATATTAAATTAATTAAAGCCTTGCCAAACTGTTAATCAGCAGGGATTTTTTTCTACATTGTGTTATGTAGCAGCTTAACACAACTTAACAACAAACTTCAACATATTTTAATGGGATTTGATGTGGTGAACCAGCACAAAGCAATGCATGTCAGCAAAGTGGAAGGGAATGATACATTATTTAGAAAATCTTTTGGAGTAAAAAGGTGAACCATTTGACATGCATCTGGCCTCCTGAGTAAATGCATTGTAGAACCACAATTTCCATGTTTTTTATTGTATTTCTCTGCCAGCTTTGCCAGCTAGACAATATTTTTGCCCATCTTTGTGAAATAGCTCAGTTCCAGTCAGATTGGATTTAGCTCTAGACTTTGACTAAGCCCCTGTAATACATGAATAAGCTGTGACCTAAGCCATCGCATTGTGGCTGTGGTTGTACATGTAAGGTGAATTTTAAGTAAAACAAAATTCAGTCCTCCACTCAAACGGTCTGAATACAAAAGCTTGCTTTGTAAAAAGTTTGAAAACTACTGCACTATTTTGAGTTGGTCTTTCACATAAAATAAAAATAAAAATTCAAATAAAATTAAAATAGCCCTTGCATTATCAAAACCATTAAAAATACCTCTTTTTCCATCTCCATTTGCAAAAGATGTGATTTTCATTTGACATTCTTAACATAATGTCACCTTTTTCTGATGTCTTAATTCTTTTAGAATATACTTATATTTATTGAATATAAGGCAAGGCAAAAATATCGTTACTAAAGTGTAATTTCATCACTTGTAGTTATACCAGACTTTTGGACGTGTTCACTTGTGGACTCCGGGGAAATTACAACACAGCCAAACACAGCATCTTGACTTTTTCACACAAAGACCACCAACAGGCATGCTTTTGTAAAGAACAGAAAGGGAAGTAATTTATCAAACGTGAATAGGACTCCACTTTAGACATTTTATCTTTTCAATTTCCCAATGCAATGCAATATTTCGCCACAATTTTGAACAACAAGTTTTAAAAAATTAGTTATTATTTGTTTCCACTTAGGTTTTTTCATTTCAAAATATGGTTTTTACATGGACAAAGACTTATGCTCCATTGTTTTTGACTGCGTTCAACATCTGCTATGATGTGAGACAAGGCCAGCTGGAGAGCTGCTTATATCATGGAGTTACACACTCAGCTTTTCAGAAACCCAACAAATGCTGAAAGAGGAGTTTACACACTCGAGCTGATAAGAAGTTTAGCAGATTCACAGTTTTGTTGAAAACATTCAGAGTGCAACTCACAGCCAGATCGACTGCTGTATATGGCAGAAGTACAGATTTTAGGACCAGTAGGTGCAGAGCAATTGGAATTCAACAGGCCAGAGGTGCCTGGTGTTGATTCTGTATAAGAAAATCATTAATTAAAAAGGGGTGTTTTTAAAATACCAGGATTACAAAACTCATCAATCAGTGAAGTCATTCATTCTGTGAATCAGCAGGGGTCAAACAAGTACCTCTCATTTCAGGGTGAAGACCTGAAATGAGAGGTCTTCACCCAATTTTACTTGAGTGTTCCTCTCTGAACACTCAAGTAAAATTGGTTCCTCCATATATAATTCAGAACTAAAGAAGGCCTTCATTAAAAAGAGGATTTGAAGACGGGAAAACATAAAAAAAAGTGTACAACATGATGGCATTCCCAGATAAAACTATCTAAAAAACAGAAACTAAGTGGGGCTGGAAGTCTTTCACTGTGTCATGATTAGATTTGATTGCAATTTTTGGTGCCACAATTTGATCAAATCAATATTCAATTAAAACTAATATTTATAATGATGTCTGCTTCAATCTATAAGCACATAAAGGATCCTCATGGTCATTCTGCTCTGCAAAGAATAATGACCAATGGAGACATTAAAGTGTCTTATTTACATTTGTTAATAATATTCAGAGCTAATATGAAATTATTCCCTCCCTGCATCCTCTGTTTTGTTGTAGCAAAATCAATTCAGATGAGAATCAGGATTCACTGCTAAAACTAAACTACAAAAGCTAGAAAAAAAATGGAAAACCAGGATTTGTACAAACACTTAACCAATGATGAGCTCCAGAGTGGTTAAATATCTACAGTTGCATGTGAAGGACTGCAACAATTAGGGGAGGAAAATGTAAAGTCAAGTTGTCTGCCAGAACCCCCATAATGCTTATGGATTATGATTATTAATATGATTATGGATTATTGTTGAAGGAACAACCCAAAGACGATACCGTTTAAGAACACGCAGACCAACTTTAACAAAAATGGTCCAACATATGAGCTGATAAAAGTAAAATCTTTGAGCATTTTAAAGTTTATACAGTAGATGTCTGAAGTGGAAAAACCAGATGCTGATAACAGTTTAATTTCCTCAGGTCTTATGTATTGGTAGGTTTTTACAGTCTCCAACCCATTTCTATGAAAATCAGAGCCATAACATTACTCAATTAAAAAAATAAATAGGTTGCTATTATTTTGAACATAAATGCAGATCTGGTGAACAACAGAAAAGAGGGTAATAAGAGTTTAGATCTCCATGCACTGTGAGAGTCTTGATGAATGAAATCAGTGAGATTTGAAAGCTGAAAAGTACAAAGTACAAAGCTGGAAGAATCAACAGAGCAATATTGTGTTATTATAAAACTATGGAAGCAGAGGCACAATCTGGACTTAAATTACTCTCCTCAGCCTTTGTGGAAAGGAATTGATTTCAGGGCAAGTGAGACATGGAGGTAGGTACAGAGAAATGATGTACAACCTCCTGATCTGACATATCAGGAAAACAGTTTTTTCTTTTACTAGGTGGTAAAATTATTTAAACCTAACAAGAAGGGTACAAAAACACACAATATAAACAAAAGCCAACATGGAAAATATTTAGCTGCTGATCAAATTCATTTGAGCATCTTATCCTGATCACCGTGACAACCGTTTTATAAGCAAAAGATTTGGCACATATCTGCAGCTGTCTTAAAACACTGCCAACAGGAAGACATCAGCAGTGACATTTAGGAAGCAATTGTTGCTGGGAGAATTATGAAGTCATTTCCAAATAATCTGAAGTCCATCATTCTACAGTGACATAGATTATTTCTAAGTGGAAGCCATTAGAGACAGCTGTCAATCTTCTCCAAAGTGGACATGCCAGGAAATTCACCCCAAGGTCAGACAAGCAGTGTTCAGAAAATGACAAAAGCTCAGCAGCTGTAGTTCCTTCTAAAACTCTTCTTGCTCTTTTATTGTTGTTGTTTTTTTTTTTTACATTTTGTAGCAAAGTATATTTTAAACACAGCAGCAATTTTGAAGCAGAATGGCTGAAAAAAAATGATCCAGTCAAGTTTCTAGCCTAACCTTGAAATCCTGGAGAGGGACCACAAGTGAGCCGTGCAGCAAATGCATGTCAGCTTCAACTTTTCAGTCTCCACATAGTCATAACAGAATGATGAAGTCATACAGATACTTTGATATTGTTGCCAATGTGGTTATTTAAGTGACTGGATAATTATTTTACTTCGGAATATTATTTCCTTTTTACTTTTACTTTTTTGTTGTTCAATTGCAGTGTGGAATCTGTTGTGTTTTGTGCACTTCAGACTAGATTTATAATTCATTTTTAGTCAGTCTGCTCATCACCTCCTCGTTCCGCTTGATTTTTATTTCCCTTCAGTGCTCCATCTTGGATTTCTCCCATTGAGGTTAATTTCTTTAGGCAAATCTATGAACAAAAGGAGCTGCTGTGAACAATTAATGTGGATTTCTCAGATTACAGCATAAACAAAGCCAAAAACAATGAGGTAAAATCAGGTCCAATTGTTTAAACCTTCAACAGAGTCCACACCTCCAACAAGCGATCATTTCTCAATAAGGGCCTGATTTTTCGCAAGCCAAACTTTAGTTTTATTCGTAAAACCCTAAATCTAAAAATGTGTGGGGTTTTTTTTTCAGATGACTGAATTGATCATGTTTAGCTTCCTCTCCACTGAAACTGTTAAATCCTCAAGAAAAATCTTTTTATATATGAATATCAACTAAGAAAGTACATACAATTGTGGTTAATTTAGTCGACTGGGTAACATAATTTTCTCTATTGCGCAGTAGAAAAAGTGTAAAAACTTGTCAAGGTAAGACTTTACTTCTTTGTTCTTGAATAAGTTTTTCTGCAATGACAGGCCCTCCTATTTCCCCCCAACATGGGGTCCTTGAGGGCAGACATCCATGACAACACTTCCAATAAGAAATGACAGTGAAAGCTTTTGATGAATGACTTGTTGAGCTTTATGAAGCTGAAAAAAGGCCATCCCTAAAACAGAAGGGGTTATTTTCCACTCACATAACGGTGACATTTATCGCCACTACGGGGATCTCTCGGAGCTGAGCGCTGTCACAGTCCAGCTCCAGGTCTCGGCACTGGCAGAGCTCAGGAACGACGCCCAGCACTGCGAGACAGGAAAAGGACATTAGAGGACATGTCAATCAAATGGTCATCCTGGAGAGCCATGAGTGGAGCTGCTTGCAGGAATGACAACCTGCTGAAGAACGAAAGGTTACAGATTAAACCACTAGGGGAGAAAAAAGTAAAGCAGATTTTATTTTTTTTTTTTTTACAAAAAAATGGCTTAATTATAAGGTTAACCCAGCTTTTATAAACAATTACAATTTGGATCTGACCTTTTAAATTCGGAGGATGTAATTTACTAAAACAGGATATTCATTTATCTCAGTGGGTAAAAAATCCATCACACCTGGAAGTATTTAAGGGTAAAATGAGCGACAAAAAGTTGATGAAAGGTTTTATTTGAACAGTAAATTTTATCCAACATAATTACACATTTTCAATAGGTCATTTCAATCAATCAAGTTTATTTGTATAGCACATTTCACATGTTTCAGTTTGAGGTAAAGTTTCTAAAATAAATGGGCTTTTCAATAATAACAATAGTATTCTAATTTATTGATTAGGAATTATGTGATCTTAGACAATTCTAAACAGCAAACTGCCTTAGTGATGAGTTTTTGTGGCTTGGTCACTTTATGAAACATCAACTGACTTCAATCAATAAATTCTATTTTGTTCTAATTTCTGGTGAGGTTTTCTAATAATTATTAGAGCATAAAAAAGACTTACAATAAACAAGTAATGCCATCAAAATTAGACACAGTGCTGGGAAGGGAATGTCCCATCTCTTATTATAATTGGGTCCATTTCATAATTTTTAAATAGCTAATTCATACTGTGTGCCAGTTGGCTACAGCTATAGTTCAGCTTAACTGAACTGCTTGGTATGAAAATAGCAACAACCATTTCAGGTGCAAGATGGAAAAAGGTTGCAAAATGCATGCAACTGCTTATGCAATATGTTGTTGCTGAAAGGCAATAGGTAAAAAATTTTATGCAATTTTGCATTGATGAACAGATTAATGTGGGTCCTGAGCATATCCGTTTTATTGATTCTCAAATGTGAGTCAAAGCAGACAAATAAGGGAATGGGAGCCAAGTCCCAATAATAAGGCCGAATAATCACAGGGATAATCAGCATGTTGATTACAAATTTAGACAAATCTATTTTGGTTTAAATTGTGCAAGCTGCAAATGTGCTCAGCTCCATATGCCTGATGCATCCAGCATGAAAGTTTTGAAGAGTCTGAGGTCAAATTTGGGCAAAAAAAACAAACGGCTGCAAATAAAAAGCTCCAAAATGGAAACAAAAAATGAATGAACAAACAAAATAAAACAAAAAGAACCTCAGTCAATGTCCATAGCCTTAATTTCATGTATGGATATTTTTATTTTGAGCTTTGAGAAAAACACTGCAGAAAATCTCCAACATGAATACCTAAATTATTGTGACCGTTTCCACAATACTCCGATTACACAACATGCCTTTTTAAGGGCATAAGCTGGTATGGCCAAATCTGTCAAAGGTAATGCAGAAACAAGCTTCTTATGTGCTGAAAATATGCTCAGATTATGGTTTTATGAAACAAAGTGTAGAGGTAAAGGCAGCCAAAATATTTTTTAAGCTTTGCATTTTCAGGGAAACAACCCTTAACCCGAGCGAAAGCAAAAAAAAAACTCAAAGCAAAGATTGCTAAAAATACAAAAGATTCAAAATAAAGAAACATTAAGTAAAACAGGATGTAGATGCATTTCTAAAGTCTAGATCCATATATGTTCAGTACATGATGGTTCCTTCATGATGTCTGTTTCTATTGCTCTCATTTTTCTGAAAACTACATACTTTTCTGTGAGCAGAAACTGCACAGTTACATAGTTATGTAACTTTTTTATGAAACTGCACACAGAAAATTATGTAGTTTTTATCGGTCATAAAAAAACAAAAAGTTATGCAACTTTTTATATGAAAATATTTTATACAGAAAGTTAAAATAAAAATGTTCTCTAATCCAAATATCAAAATACATTTCTTAGAGTAGGTATGAAAATGAACCATTTTGTTAAAATAATTGCCTCAAGATTCAGGATAATCAAGTTATTGGAAGATTTTTTTTTTTTGTTTTTCAGCTAATTTAATCTAAATAAATTAGATTAAATTAGTAAAAAGTTTTCACATGTAAACTTTTTACATGTGAAAAGTTTTGAAATGGTTCAAAGTTTTATTTTCTATATTATACAAATTTTCAAAAAAAAAAAAACAAAAAAAAAAAGGAAGCTGTGGAGTCATCTCAAACCAGCATGATTATCATTCTTGATAAGAAAAGATAGTCTTAATTCATAGTCAAGGAATGTTAAATAACTGCATTTATATTCATTAAATGTGTGAACTGAACAGGATCAAGGTCTGGGATGTTTTACCAAACTGAACCAAAGCTAATGGTGTTAAAATGGTGGAGCAGCACAAACACAGTATACGGCCTACCAGAATAGAGATTCATCTTCAGGATTTTCAAATAGTTAAAAAATCATAATGGGAAGATTTTAAATCAATTACATGTCAATAAATTAAAATTAGATCCTAAAATAAGTTGCACTAAAACTGCTAGCACACAGTCATACAGACTTTTCTATATATGGCTAGACAGAAGCACCTAAAAAGATTCTTCTCCAACATGTTTTATCGTAGTCAGTCCAATCTTTACTGTGCGAAAAGAAATGCAATAATTTTTATCTCTGTCCAAACAGCCGCTGGCCTGACCGCAATAAGTGTAAGCAATTTTGGCTGGAGGTCCATTCACACTAACCAGATAAGAGATTACAGCTGTTCTAGTAGTAATTGAGGGTAGAGCAGCTGGGAAATCTTTCAATGGCAATAAATGAGTTGGCTGTTTGAAATAAACAGCTGATGGCCCCAAAACTCACTGTGCTGCGGTGGATCAGCCGCAGATGGAAGGCAGCCAATTTAATTTTGGTTTCACGACACAAAAAAATAACAACCAAGTTTGGGCTTGGTGTTGGGAAAATATTCCTGAAGTGTAAATTTAACATCAGATGACACTGCATTTCCATTCCTTGCAATTAATAATAAGTTACAAACAGTCATTTATACTCCGTGGAGAACGATAGATTTACTTCTACCAGAGTAAAAAGTGTCACATTGCAATATAAAATTAGAACCTTGGTAGGAAATAGATTGTATGTGCATTGTAAACATTTTTGTTTGTGTTCACATATTATCCAGGATGCCTGAACGACTACAAATATATATTAAAAAAATAATTTCTGAATAATTATCAGCCTTGCACAGTGATTACTTTTTAGAATTTATTAAATTTGTCCTGAACAATAGTTTCTGGACCATTTAAGATTTTCTTTGGATTATTTTGGCCTTGAAAAATCATTGTGCAGTTTGCTTAGTAAAATAAGGAAATTGGGCCACAAAATGAATATACAATCTGAAAGAAGGTAAATGTGTTGTAATTTTCCAATCCTCCATATTAAATCTTGAGTCTAATGTTTTACTCTCTACTCCTAAATACTCCTCTCTACTCTTCTGACAATGTAGGAATAATATTCTTGTAAAAATAAGTATCCTCCAGATGTGTCAATGACGCTGCACTTTGTGTTGGTCACAAAAAAATACATAGAAATTGTGTTTGAGAGGTATAAATATGTTTGCAAAGCCTGATAGGTGGGTCCTGTCAGCATATTATAATTTACAGTTCCTCTGCTAAGATAAGTATAAATAACTGAGAGATATGTCTCACATGCTATTCACTTTATGTGAATGCAAGTATGAATGCAGATCAGACTCATGTTGACCTGCTTGGTGATAAGCAGCTCACCTCTTCCAATGATACAGAATAAGGATGCTAAATGGTGGAAGCAAAATATTTTTTAAAGCCTCCTGTTTGCAGTCATGACACAACATGACACAGCAGAAAACAAAATGACTCATCTGAATAATGAAAAATGATTTCCAAAAAGGTTATTTCGTGATCATGTAGACCAGCTCAGTTCAGCTCAACTTTAAAATTTCAAAACACATTTTTTTTTATCTTCTAGATAAACAAATTTGAAAAGAGAATGTCTGGAGACGTAAACTGCATTTTTTTTTAATCCATATATACATATCTCCAGATCTGGTCACTAACAAAACAATTTTTTTTATTACTTGAAAGTCTGACATAGGAAATAAAGTATGCGTGTTATAAGGTACACCTTGCCCGTATGGTTCAGAACTGCTTTAGACTGAATAAGTGAAATGCTGAATGATTTTAAACTGAACACTAATGTTATTCTTCAGTACAGAAAATGGTCCGAAGTGTGAAATAAATCTTAAACAGATTTTTTTTGACAAGCAGATACAAATGTAATATTGTCTCTGTTCAGGAAAAACATGGATCTGACAACAGTGATAGATTTTACGAAGTTTGCAACTGTATAGATATTTGCACAACTTTATGCAATGTGAAGAAAAGAGTAGGAAACTTAGAGTCAACATGGTTCTAACATGTTTACTCTGAGAAGTGCTTTGTAATGAACACATTATACCGTTAATTGCCTGATTTCTAAGCAGAAAAAGCACAAATTTCTATAGCAAAAAACCAACAATGGTTCTCCAAATATAAACCCCTGAAAAGTTGAGGTAAAATAAAACAAAAAACAGAAACCAGGATTTTCTGACAAACATAGTTGAAGGCACAGAAGAAAATAAAAACATACTAAGGCAGTGGGCTTGTTTTCTTCTAGAATACAACATAAATTATAATAAATCAAACCAAACACTTTCAGGATATTGCGGATTATGCCCAAGAGGCAAGTCCAAAGTGCTTCAATTTTAAGAGCTTTGTGGTGGCTTCTTTGTACGATTGCTTTTACCAGCCAGGAGAGGTAGTCGACATGCATATGAGACACAAACAAGTTTACGTGCACTGCGTCTGTAAAGCATAAACAAGGCCAAGCTCTGAGACCTCTTGAGTGGTGGGCAACAATATTTTCATAGCCTGCTGAATGACCTCTAATAGCCTGAAAAGATGCAGAAGCACGAAAAGAGACGGGAATGTTAGACACTGAAAGCCTTGCCTGCTGAGAATCTTAACACCAGGCACTGAAAATTACTTGCCTGCTATCATGTTGAAATCAACTCTGAGTCACTGACGTAGAGAACGTTTGCAAACTCCAGTTCTCTGGCTGCACATCAAATTATTAACTTTAATGACATAATGAATTAAACTTGGTCCTACTTCAGAGCAAACACACTAAACCTCGATTCAAACAGGAATTGCACAGCACCTGTGAAGGATAAAAACCCTCTTTCAATCTTGTTTACCTCTGTGAGGCTGAAAATTGTTATAGAATGAGAAAGAGGGTGAGAAAACATGGCTGTCTGGAGAAAGAGAGTGCGCTGTGTTTTAGTGTCATTGGCTGCCATAATGCTATCCTCAGTGGATGCAAACCTTTCATCCTCTCATGGGTTTTGACTTGAGCTACACAGACTTAAGAGCTTTTTGTTGATGCCATGGATTGATCAAAACGACAGTCTTTAAGTTAGTTCCTCCACAGCTGGTCAAAAAGCATGCCTTGAAAAACATGGTGAAAAAAAATGACTCGACTAAACACACACATATTCATAGCTTTGTCACTTCATGTAGAAAACAAATGTATTAACTTTTGACTGTGAGAATATTACTAATCTAGTTTGAAAAAATGAATGAGATTCTAACGCTGTTAATCAGATTAAAATTGTATTGCTTTTCTAGTCCAATGTTACTTTATGAAATTAATACAGAAATGGCTGCAAGTAGTGACGGGTCAGGAGGTCAGATTGGAAGAAGGTAATCTAAAAAAAACCAAAACAAAAAAATATGAAAGTAAATCTCAATACAAAGTACCTTGCAAACATTTAAATATTTTAATCACTTTTTGAAGTGTACTTCAAACTAAGGCTGAACAATTAATTGGATTAATCATGAACAACCATGATTAATTGAAATAATTATCTGTAAATTCATACAGACTCAAAAAATACTATTTTCTGAAAGAACATACTCAGATAAAAAATATGTCATTTTGCATAAAAAAAACCTTTATCTGAAAATATGTTCCACCAAGAACGCATAGTTTTAGCTTTGCCAATTTTAAATTCTGCAAAAACAATCTCCTTTTAGGAATCTTCATCCAATTATTATTCAGTTAATCTTACAAATAACAAACCGATCAACCTTACACTTTATTGGCCTGTTTATCTTTGAAGAAATTTGTTGAATGACTTGCCACAATTTGTTCTGATAGTAATAATGAATAAACTTATTTATTTGCATCTTTTAATGTTTTCCAAAAATTGTATCAAAAGGGTTAGGTGGTGAAATGAAAACAGCAGAATCTTCCGACATGTATCCAATTAAATGGTCAATTGTCAAAATAATCGATAGAGTAACTGATTACTAAAATAAGTTTTTGTTACAGTCCTAATTCCAACCACAAAACGCAAAGTATTTTATTAGGATTTTAAAGTTAAACCATTATGTAACCCACAAGGAAAGTTACTTTAACTTTCCTTGTTAATTCCTTGTCCATTTACTATTCTCAGTAAATGGATAATAATAAATGGCAGGTGAATCAATTTACTTCTCTGACTAATACTAATAGTGAGAAAGTATATTAAAAAAAAGTTGGGCCTGATCAAAAGATTCTAAATTCTCGGGAGCCTAGGTGTGAATAACAACAAAGGAGTGTACAAAG